>JANAVB010007219.1:0-236086 GCA_029216955.1 Iris pallida
ATATATATATATATATAATATTGGTCAAGTCACAACTTGGCCTGGTTTTCCTAGTTTGAACCCACTTATTGTTCGATCTTCCCAACCACAACTAATACACTAGTCAAAGCACGCTACTGCACTATCCGTTCCTTATTTCTAGTCATTTGGCATTCCAAAGTTAACCATGACTAAGATATTCCATAATAATAATTAATTAAATTAAATATTTCTAAAATTCTAAAATTCATATTTAATTCAAATAAGTAAATAAAAGGATATTCTCAAAATTTCGGAAAGAGTGTTACGAATCTACCCTCCTTAGAAATACCGTTGAATCAAAATGCGATAGTGTATCCTTCTATGAAAGTCATCTAGTGAGACCTATGTAGCAACCTTAACTACCCAAATGTCGAATTAAATTAGGGGCTCCTAGTCCTAACCATTCTCTTTAAATTGACTTACTCCTACTTGTGAATGAGCATTTACTAGTCGTAGGCTCACAGTAGTACGACTAATATGGTACTACCACGAGTTTGCACAATTTGTGAAAACTGACCTGCAAGGGCCACTACAAAAACTTGTCACGACCCGTACCCACTTTTTCGTATACGAGACGTGTCCAAACCAGCCAACGCCGCAGAGTCGGCGGTAGAACGCTGTCACGGCCATGATGCTCAAAGTCATAAAATAACAACTTTGTTGCTCATTCACATTTCTAAATTTATTACAACATTTACAACATTTATATTTGAAAGAAAATACGTCTCAAAAAAATAGTAAAGACAGCTAGTTCCACTATCTAGGTTGACCACAACATACCCATGCCTTTCCAGTGCTAAAAGTGATCGCGGCTAAACCTAAAAAATATTGGTTTCCAGTCAGGAATGGAACAAGCAGACAAACCGACGGCAATGCAAAAATATAATAGAATTTACAAGATATGAAAATAACATATGAGAGATGAAAACTAGAAAGTACTGATGACATGGCAAGCGGCGGAGAAGACAATAAAAACAAATAAAATACAACTACCTATGTGATTTGAAATATCCGTTTCGACATGTGAACGGCTAGGGGATAAATCCGGCACCCTGCACGTGTCGTGTGCAGCTGCTATTATTCAAGAATAGACTCATGGGATATTTTGGGTATGTTTACATGTCTACTAAGATACTTTCCCTCCCGACTACTCCGTGTAACTAGCGTGTCAACAAGCAGCAAGACATATGTATAAACATGAACTGTATAAACTACTATGAATCGAAAAGCAATCAGAAAGTGCACTTGCCTGAGGTCCTTTGCTGGTGAAACTGATAATACCATTGTGTCCATAATAGTCCGCTTGACTAGGTCGATGTAAAGGAATCCAAATTCGTAAGAAAATTATGAATACGATTAGTGGCGATCGTAAATGACTTAACCGAATAGGATCGGGAAGCGGCGCCCGGATATGGCGCAGATGACGCAGGGGAAGACCGGACGAAGATGAAGGGGAGGTGCCGTCGGAATCGGCGGAGCTCCCGGCTACCGTGGGGAATGCTCGACAGCGACTTTACCGGATTCGAGGGGCGCGGAGGGAGGAGCGCGGTTTTCGTGCGAGGACGAGAGCTGCGGTGGTCTGGGAACGCCGGCTGTGCACGCAGGGTCAGACGCAGGCGACGAAGTGCGTCATCTCCCGGTCGTGCGACATGGCAGAGACACGAGGGGGTCCGGCACAGCGATACTGGTTCATCAACGGAAACAGGAACAGATCGGCCACGAGACCGCAATTACAGTCGACAATGACGCGGAGGATACGTGGTGCTCCTTGATCTGTGCAGCCCGGTCACAGCGGATGGCCGAGGCGAACGAGATGTCGGCGTTGACAGGAGGCACATCCAGGAGACACGGGGACAACCGCTGGTGATCGGTACAGAAGTAAAGATTTGGGTTTTGCGAGTTTTGTTTTGTTTATGGTTTGGTGGTTGGGGTCGACTCGACTGGAGTTCGTCTAATGGTGGGGATGGTAGGTGAGAGCAGTGGCAGAGATGGACGAAGGCAGTTGGCAATGACCTACAATGTTGGTAGTCGCAGGAGTCAGGAAACGTCAAATTGTGTATTGTCCGATGTGTCGGACACAAAACTACAACTGTGGGATTGTAATGGACACAAGATAGTAAAAATTAGGAGTGGACACGGACAACACTGGTCCGGACATGGATGATGCGTGAACACGGACACTGGGACACGAATTTTGGTGATGGTTGTGATGGTAGATGACAGAGAGGGTGACGCTGTCGTGGTGTTGGCGTGGTTTTCTATATATATAAGAGGGGGCAGACCATATGGACAGATGTATAGGAATATGTATAAATTATTTAGTTTAATCTAGAGTTGGTTAATATGCATATTGGAGAAGGGAATCCTAGCAGTTTTATGTACGTGTTTATACATTAAGGGAGAGAATAGCTGAATAGGATAGGCGTGCATACAGATTCCTACTCATTCAGGATAGACTCAATATCCTTGGGTTGTACGTACATATACATTCGAATATGTATACGCATAGATATCTACTAAACATGTAATCTGAACAACTATTACTTAATAATATTATTCATTCATTAAAATAAAACCAAAATTAATCCTAATCCAACAGTAATTAAAATCAATAGTAATGTAAATGAATATTTGATAATATCAAGCAGTTAAAAATAGATTTCCATAAATATCAATCTTGTTGAAATAATCGTTTTTAAAGCAATATTTAGTATTATCAAGTATCTGTACAAATATATTTTCATATTTACAACTTTATCTCAAATAATATAGCTATAACTTCTATTAGTCGAGGCAATAGTTAATAAATTAAAACTGAAATCAATTATGATCCAAATATTTACTGTAATAATTTTAGCTAGTAATTAATCATCAAAGTAATAAAATGTTTTTAATAAACCCAAAAGCTAAAATATTTTGGCAACCCCTTTTTTTTCCTTTGAAACTATTTATGATTTTCTTCGTAAAATAAGTATATCTTTTTAACACAATATTTAAAATAAAAAAATTAGAATAAAATAAAATAAAATTTTGAAAACGGGGTTTACAACCGTCGTGAGGGACCGCATCGTCTAGGTACAACCCATTTGGTTCTCTTGGCAGGAGGAGAACTCGCCTCTGAAGCAGCTCGATGTTTCAACGGGTTACTCAAGGGCGCTTCGTCCTCTCTTCTCCCCCGAGAGGTACTAGAACAGTCCGAGGATCTACTATCCGACGACACGAGCTCTCGGAGATGCTCGGGGGCTGACCGAGGTGTCTCAAACTTCGTCCCCTCAATCAAGCTCTGTTTTCAATCTTAGTCTGATAAGAAGTTTTTGGCAATGCAGTAAAACTTTACGACAAAATATAAGATACAGTTTCTCCGTGCATCGTGGGGATCGTAAACTTTGTTCCGGTGCATCCGGCATTGTAATAGCACCATGCCCGGGCGTCCATCCAGCAGACTCCCTTCATAACCGAGGCAGGAGCTTCGGTTATCCATCATCATCTGGCTGTAGCCGAACTGTCGCGTAAACCGACTCGGCAGATAGGGCTCCGATACACCCAGTTCTAAGTACACCAAGTGTGAAGGACGGACATACTACAGCCAATGGAAAGCATCGAGAGTCATATCACTATCTAGTTTGCCTTGGTCTATTAGTTTATCGTTTGCAAGGTAACCCCTGTAAGAGGGTGAAACCCTATTGAAGTCATAGCCATCTAAACGGCTCAACGTCTACCTACAGATAGGGATGCCCTGATGAAGCCATTTTGCCTGATGTTAGTTGCGTAGCGTTGAATCCTCCTCCTCATAACCATCAATGGTGTCGGGGACTATCAAACCTGGGTGGTGTAATGCTAACCAAGGTCAAATAATGATAAGGGAGCTCAATCCGAGAAAATTCATCGTCTCCTCCACGACACTCTATTATCCTCTTTGAGAGCTCCCGCAGGCCTCGCAGGGTATTATATACCATAGCCGGGAGCAAAGCTAGCAAATGCTTAATGTCTAGTTTCACAGCTGGCAGAATGAGTTCCCGGGTGACCCGCCCTACGGATCCCGAGCCTCTAGAAACTACGACTTTCTGCAGCCATAGCATCAGAAAAGCAGCCAGCACCATTTTCAGGTTCAGAGCAGTCAGGTTCTGACAAAAATAGCTATGAACGATAGAGGTGGGTTTTTCTTCGGCATCTACGGAGGGAGCGGAGACCCCCGCTACGACCATCAAATCTTCTACCTCGTCAGTGGTATACTCCTTGTGCATGGAAAAGTAGACCGTTCCCGACTCCGATAGGTGCTTTTCAAAGATATAATCCTTACAAGCTTTGATATGGCTTGAAGCCTTCACTCTGTCCTGACGAACGCACACTTGATGATGGAAAAGCAATTCTTTGTACACGGCCATTGTTTCAGGATATTTGTTCTCCAACACTATGAACTCCTCTTTGCAAGGAGTATATTCCTCATACGGCTCAGCCCCACGGAAGCTTCAAGGTGGCGTGCATCACTTGGAGGGCCAACCCCATCTCTCCGTCCAGAGTAAAAAGGGTCCCAGTATGGCGGTTATAGATCTCCAGCAAGGGCATAAACATGGGCTGATTGATCTCTATACCATGTTCGATAGCCCTGATGGCACGACGCAAGCCCGTACCTTGCAGATTTCCTTAAACCTACCTAACACCCACTGGGTTAGTTCGTGCCATTCGACACTAAGATGGATCCAGCGTTCGACCCGAAAAGCCTTTTTCGGACACGTGTATCCCGTCGATAGAAGCCGATTAGCAAAAAAAGAAGCCCAGAATGGATGTACCTCCATGGTAAAATCCCTGAGTAGACGACCACAGAGCAACACGCGCAACATGTCCGACAGACCGTCGCGTGCACTCTTAAAAGTATCCTTTCTCTTAGAGTGCCTATACACCTAGATATGGCCAGTCATTAAACCCCCTTGCTCCGGGGTTAGCTCCCATTTCATGAGATTCTTCTCGGCAGAGCAAAAGAAAACCGAGAGCAGGAGGTGCCAGTTGACTGACAAAAAATACAAGGAGAGACAGTCATTCTCGAAGTACCAATTCTCATTTTTCTCCAAGAGCTTGGTCTCTTCCAGAATCAGTTGATTGCCAAAAAGGAACCGAGGTTTTAGCATGTCGACGGTATCGGAAGGGAGACAACTTGCTTCGATCCATCATACAATAGAAGTATACAGGATGTTGATACTGTATCATAGCCAATCGCTCTTTCGATTGACCTTGGGTGATCAACTTCTTGGCAGGATTAATGATGCCTCATCAACATTTATGTCTAGGGTGCAGACCGCTGAATCAAAAAGGATATCCGTAAAAAGTGGCATGGACACAAAAACTGCACATAAACAAAATGTGTCAGGCAAACACAAGTATTTCTGCAAAAAAGTGTGCAGGCACTGCCTAGTGGCACTACGCCTCAGTCAGAAAGTATCCGTGTAGGCACTACAAAAATTGTACTGCATATCAGCAAGCGAGTGTCCGTGCAGGTAATTCATAAATTGTACTGTATGCAGACACTGCTAGTAACTCCGCGCATTAGCAGAAACCTCCGCACATCTTACAGTCATTACTTCATAAAAGTAACGACTACGCGCATCGGTTGATAGAGCTTTAGCACATCTTTTGGACACCACTCCGACGAATGGCGCCCATGAGCATCAGCGGAAAAGAGCTTTAGGACATCTTCAAGACGCTACTCCGAAGAGTGAACGCTCATGTGCATTAGCAAAATAGAGTGTCAGACACCTACTCGCAATCGGCGATCACACGTCTCCATGAACTCCGACGCCCACGACCGGAGCATTATCGACACCGACGGCTTTCGAGGCTGGCTGCTTCCCTCTAGCCTGGCTCATGCTCGCCGCGGCCTTTCTAGTCTGTCTCGTGCTCACCGCGGCCCTGTCGGCCTGTCTCGGGCTCGACGCAGCCCCACCGACCTGTCTCGGGCTCGCCGCAGCCCCTTCGGCCTTTCTCTTGTTTGTTGTACCCCCTCTAGGAGCTTTCGGAGTTCTCGCTCGCTTGGGAGCCGTGGCTGTAAAATTAGGGTTTGGCGGAAGAAGAAGACTCTGGGAAAAAAAGCTTCTTCGGAAAAAGAACGCAGATGGCAGAAAGGTTCTCTCTCTGTGCAAAACTATATTTATAAAGCAAAGCCATGTCAGCAGATGAAGACAAAACTCTTCGTATTCGAAGAAACTCTTCGAATGTCATGTGAGATAAAGCAGAATCATGATGGCTTTTAAATTCTAAAAATGAGAAGTTATCATTAATTCTAAAAATGAAACGACAGCTCAAAAGTAATTAATGCTGACGGCTAAGATGACGCCAGCTTGTCGGCAACCCCCTATGCATTCCCGATGATGTGGCATTTCATGGTTCTGTTCAAAGTATTCCAAACTTGTCCAAGTTTGAAAACTTTGAAGGGGGTCTTGTAGAAGCATGAAAATAGCACAGATGGTACGGAAGCGCAGAAGACAACAGTTGTCACGACCCGCACCCTGTTTCGGGGCACAAGGACGTGGGGTCCCGCCTATGCCGCAATGTCGGCGGTATAACGCTGTATAGGTCGTCTATATTATTTAACATCTAACCATATCAAATATATGCTGTCATCTCCGCACGGAGGAATAATGTGACATATAAAATATATAAACTCAATCACAAAATCTAAAGGAAGATAGAGCACGATATTGGAATAGAAGATAAAGAATATTGAATAGTAGCATAGTCATGATACAAATTAAGTCTAGAATTCTAAGACGAATAAATACATATCCTGAAGGTAATAATAAGTCTCAAACCCACGTTCGGAACAATCTGATACAAATGAAATACTAAACTCTAAGCTACTTGTAGGGCACTCTCTACTGAGCAGGATCCTCCTGAGACTCCTGTGTGCATTCCTCGTATACCCCCTGCTCATAGTAGATAGGACAACAGTCTAACCCATCTGAAAAATATTATCCAGACAGGATTGGAGCGAAATATAACTCAAATAACAGTTCAAGTTAATTGACAAGCACTATAAAAATGTAAATAATAATGTAATTCTTGATGAACAATTCATAAGAGGCCAGGTACAATGAAAGAGACAAGTGAATATAGAGAAATGGGGAGAACATGTGAAAAATGTAAGACAAGCATATATGTAGTAAAAAGGAAATCCTGTCAAGCAATGTATACAACAAACAAGTCCAAAATATCCGTGTCTAACACTAGTGTTTTGAAATACCAAGTTGACATGTGAACGACTAGAGGGTAATATCTGACAAACCATACACATCTATATGTGGCCGCTATTATTCCAGTGAGACCATGGGGTTAGAAAGGGTATGTTCATACGTCTCCTAGGTATTTTCCCACCCGACTATTGCACATGGATCCAGGTCTTGACACATATATCAATAATCCAGAATAGATACATTAGTCTAGTAAAAATTATTAGGTATGAAACTATGTATCTCAAGTCAAGGAATCCATACAATACCAATTTTTGTGTCCATCGTGTCGAAATCAAGACAGAACAATAATATAAACATGTATCATAGGAAATATCAAGGAATGGAAACTATTAGAGAATGTACTCGCCTGTCGTCCTGAGCAATAAATGTGAATTGAGGCCCAAATTGATGTCACCTAGACCTAGATATGAGATACACATATAAATTGGTGTTTAAGTGAGTTTAACATGGATGTCTAGTGTGATATATGCAATCTAAATTATAGGTTAAAGAGTCAAACTAGGTCAAACTAGCCATTCTAAGTTGTATGAGTTCAATGCCCAATCTATTGGGTCTATATCTTACCTATCTAGGCTTTTCTAGTAACATTAGGATACCAAAATAGCCTACTACCAATTATAAATATATATAACTCAAATATCTAAACTAGATATATGTTTACCTTAGTCAAATCTATACTCATCCTAATAGTCCTTCCCGAATCCCATATACCCTATTACATTAATTACCTACTCTTATATGCACCTACACTTAGACAACCCCCTATCTATACTCATCCTAATAATCCTACTTACCTATTAGCTACTCCCATTTACCTCTCTCGTACACAAGTACACTCATACATATATCTCACACCAAGATACCTCACTCACTATGGTATTCCATTCACTAACCTGTCATTGGGTCACCCAACCACACTGACACCTATTAGCTCATACACATAGGTCTAACATTCTGACCAAAAACACAGGCACCCTATCAGTAAAATCACACAACACATAGGAGCAGCCTCATGTGCCACTGCCCTGCTATAGGCAGTGCCTATACTAGCTGCTACTGTGGCTTGAGTGACACAACAAGGAGCAATCAAAGCAAGGCCAAACAAGGCATTGCTTGCCCTGCAATGCAGTGCCACGACACTACCATATCTCCTAACTGATACCCATATCCCATTCTCTAACAAATCCCATTCAGCAATATTAGTTCAGCCCCAAATTAACTATAAATTTAAATAGATACTCCACATGAGTTTGATGCCAAGAGCAGGCCAACAAAATAGGGAGATGGAACCCTTTTCTATCTATTGTCCTCCATATAAACTCATCCTCACTACACTGTATACTAAGATACTTCACTGATACATGAACACAGGTTCCATCCTTTCCTGCCCGAGCCCTCTACACTGCCTACCATGTTTGCCAACTTTGTGTGATAGAGATGAGGATCCCTTTCTCTCACATACCCTGCCTGCACATAGGGGAGCCCCCTCCACTGCTGCGAAGGAATTCCGTTAAGCCTCACCTGTATGTAGGAAGGGCCCTTGCTGCTATTTCTCTAATGCATATGCATCAGCCCAAAGTTCTTGACTGATACTTAACCTCACACATGTCCTAGGCAAAAATACCAACCCCTGCTACTAGGCTCTTATTTCCCTGCCATTCACTGACAGGAATACCCCCTTATTTAGTACATCATCTCGACATGAATATATATTCCTAATACACTCAAATGAACACTCACTCATAGGTTTCCCTACTCTTCAATCTCTGGACTTCACTAGACACAGGAACACTAATGTAACTTACTGACACTTGGGTTCAGTCCTTCACATCACTGTTCACAGGAATACCTTGCCTTGGCTCAAATCTCAAGTTCACTCACTCTCCTCTCGCTCACTGTTACAGCTACTCCTATCCTCTTCTTTAATACACCCCCGATCACTCCTTAGCCTCTCACACTCTTTTCTAACACATCTCCTTTCCCTCTTATCCGTGTCACTGACTCACACAATCCTCCTGCCTACATATTCACTCATACTGACTGATACAAGACACTAGAACTCAAGCACATATTACTGATACTGAACTAACAATCCTATACTGACATTATTGCTTAAGGATACATTCCCTGACAGTCTACAGTCCATACTTCACTCACTTAGACACATCCATTGTCATTTCCCCACATAGGATGCTAAAAGACACTAGTGTAATATCCTGCCATAGGATGTACACTGCTAACACATGTCACTCTCTGCAACTGACACAAGGCACACAAGACCACTGATAAACACCACTCAAACCTCTTCACATGCTCGACCTTCCCCCTCCCTTGCCACATGTAGGACTGTTCTCTTAATTAGGAGGGTCTGAACATACGAAGATTTAAACAAGTGTGGTATTGGACTGAACTCTAAAGGAATGAACTGAACCATACATGTATATCCAATTTGATACAAATATATGTAACTAAGGACTGATCAATTAAAAATGGGACTGCTGCCAAACAGTGGCCATACTTGGCCTGCACTCTGCTGCCAAGTGGCTCACTGCTACTTTGTTAGTCCCGAGGCGTGGATATAGATGGAAAATAGGAGTTCAGCAAGCCTAAACAGTAGGTGCCACAAATGAGGAGTTTAGCAAGCCTACACAGTAGGTGCCACAAATGAGATAGATCTCAAGAACAAAGTTAGGCCTCCCAACTCAGTAGGTGCCTTAAAACCTGAAGAACGAGTTACAGAGAAACAGAAGAAGAAGAAGAGGAGGATTAAATCTGCTGGGGTGTAAAAACACTGTTGCTCAAAGCAAGATTCGCCTCTATACGATCCGCTTCCAAGAACCAGCAAGTTCAAGAGAACTTCTGGAACGCTCGTCAGTCAATATTTGTGACTTGAACGGGCTTCCTGAACTTTACGGACTCCCTTAACTCTCTTATTTGGTGCATCTTGGAAAGGAGGCAAGCGGGCTCTATTTATAGAGTGGCGTGAGGCCTCACCATCTCTTATATCCGATGTGGGACTAAAACACCAATACTCTAAAATAGAGTTTGATTTTTACATCATGCCACAATCAACATAGTCGAGTGCTAGCCCACGCCTCCCCCCCGAACACTCCCGTGCATGCACGAGACAACCTGGAGTCCCTCGAGTCCGAGCCCGCACAACAAAAATCAACTTACGTCCTTGTTGGAATTAATCATTTTTTTTTAGTAAAATCACCCACATGCTTCCCTCCTTAGGGTCACCACCCCATGTGCATATCCCAACAACACATACTCATATATATGTTGAGATAACTCATGGTGCTTTTCCAATGTGGGACTAAACTTTACAAAGCATGTTGAGAGCAAGCTCTCTTCATATCAAGGAGCAAGAGCACCAACAATCCCCCATATATCTCATCATATATATGTGTCTAGGGTTGAGTGTTCCCCACATTAACTATCCATTTTGCATTAGGAGAGATGTCGCTGACGACTTGAATCTTCCTGCATGGGTCAAATAACAGTATGATACAAGAATGGACTAAGCCTTGAATTCTGCACCATAGCTGTAATTCTTTCTACTCACATAATATAGTTATATGTGCTTTTGAGTGCACATTAAAGGCCATGTGCCAGCCTAGTTTCGGTGTATGTATTTTGGGCGTCTAAAAGTTTACCCTCAAGAGACGACCTGTATCTCTATCTATACACTCTAGGTGAGTTCTTTTAAAGAGTCCTTGGCATGAAGCCTTGCGCTTCCGTGCGGTGCTACGCCGCTATGACATGGCTTAAAGCCGAGGCTTTATCCCTAACTGGGTACCTCATCGTAGAGTCATACTACTGTAGCATGAGATCACAAGCCTCTTTGTAGTGCCAAACTACCCAGCATGAAGCCTTGCGCTTCCGTGCGGTGTTACACCACTATGACACGGCTTACGAAGCCGAGGCTTTACCCTACCTGGTACCTCTTCGTGGTGTCATGCCACTGTAACATGAGGACACTGGCCTCTTTGTAGTGCTGTCTACCACTCTTCATTTATAATATACAGCATTAGGCTACCTGCCTATAAGCAGTGCTACGCCGCAGTGACATGGCTTGCTAAGCTGAGGCATTACCCCTACCCGCGAACCTCATTGTGGTGTCACCCCACTGTAGCATGTAGTTTATGAGCTCCTTTGTAGTGTTGCGCTACCGTGCTTCCTGTAAAGCTCAATAGACATTCACTCTGTCTGAGAACTCATTAAGGCGTTTAAGCCATCCTCTCCACATGACATGTTCTCCGCAGAGAACTATAGTAGACAACAGTGGTTATGGGTCCGTATTCCTTCCATGTCCCTCAGGACTATGTACCCACTGTTACCTGATATTTTCCCAATCAGTGGTCCTCCCTTGAACCAAAAGCTAGATGCCTAGTAGATTTCTCTTTGAACTAATAGCATAAAACTTTATGGTAGGATTACACAGATACAATATGAGAATGCCTTCAAGTCCATTTTTTTGCTGTGTTATCGACCAACTGGCACTTGAGGCCCTTTGTGAATGGATCCGCCAGGTTCTTCAGACTCCGAACATCAATTACAGCAATAGTTCCCCTTTTAATAAGATCGTTTATTGCTCTGTGCTTCAGCCGTACAGTTCTCTTCTTCCCATTGAAGTGGTCATTTGATGCTACTGCTGTAGTCGCCTGGTTGTCACAGTATATCGGTACCGCCGGTATCTGAGCTCCAACCATTATAAGATCATACATGAGCTCTCGAAGCCATTCTGCTTCATCTGCTGCAACTTCTAGTGCATGGAACTCAGATTCCATGGAGAAACGATAGAGTATAGTCTGCTTCTTCGACTTCCACGATATAGCAGCTCCACCCAAGGAAAAGATGTATCCACCTGTGGATCTCTCGCTCTCCACCTCTGAACAGTAACTGGCATCACTGAAGCTTTCCACTACTGTCGGATACCCGTTGTAGTATAGTGCATATGTCTGAGTCTTCTTGAGATATCTCATCACCCGCTTCACAGCTTTCCAGTGGTCAATGCCAGGGTTGCTTGTGAACCGACTCAACATTCCTACGGCAAAAGCTATGTCAGGCCTTGTGGCAGTAGTTGCGTACATCAAACTCCCGATAATGCTAGAATACTCCAGCTGCCTGATGCTTTCCCTCGAATTTGGCTTCAGCTTCTGATCACACCTGTATAGCGTATCGATCCCTGGAAGATCCTGATACCCGTAGCATGTGAGCATCTTCTCAATGTAATGAGATTGTGACAGCGCCACTCCAGTGTCTGTCCGGATGTTCTTTATGCCCAAGATGACATCTGCATCCCCCAAGTCCTTCATACTGAACTTGGTTGACAGGAACTTCTTTTTCTCTGTGACATTGCCTATATCCGTTCCTAGGATTAGCATGTCGTCCACGTACAGACAAACGATGACTCCTCTTCCATCAGCGAACTTCGTGTAAACACACTTGTCCGTCTCGCTAACTATGTAGCCGTTTGATCTAATAACTTTGTCAAAATTCTCATGCCATATCTTGGGAGTTTGCTTCAAACCGTACAATAATTTCACCAACTTGCAGACTTTGCCTTCAAGACCTTTGACGACAAATCCATCTGGCTGTTGTATGTATATCTCTTCGGTCAGCTCGCCATTCAGGAATGATGTCTTCACATCCATCTGATGTATCACCAGTTTGTGTATTGTTGCAAGGGAAATCAACAATCTGATGGTTGTCATCCGTGCTACTGGAGCATATGTGTCAAAGTAGTCGATCCACTGTTTTTGAGAAAACCCTTTGGCCACTAGCCTGGCCTTGAACTTGTCAATGGTTCCATTAGCTTTCATCTTCTTCTTGAAGATCCACTTGCATCCGATGGGTTTTGCTCCTTCGGGTAAATCAACTAACACCCATGTGTTATTGGAGGTAATTGAGTCAATTTTATTGTCTATTGCCTCCTTCCAGAAGACAGCATCTCTGGTCTTCATCGCTTCATCATAGGTAAGCGGATCTGCTTTCACATAATAGGTGACAAAGTCATCTCCGAAGCTCTTCGGCCTTCTTGCTCGCTTCGTCGACGGCTCAGCGAGTTCTGGTTCAATTGTTGTTTCTCCACCAACAACTTCATATTGGACTACTAGTTCATATGAGACCTCAGTCTCATTTGCATCTACAACATTCTCCGGAATATCTGGAAGAACAATGTTTTTGTGTCGTGCAAACTTGTCTTCAAAGTATTCAGCATCGCGAGATTCGATGATATGATTTGACTCAATGTCAAGGAATCTTCGGGCATCACTCTTCTCAGCATATCCCAAGAAGATCGCCTTCGTAGTCCTTCTCCCCAGCTTCTGAATCTTCAGATCTGGGAGCTTCACATAAGCCAGACACCCCCACACTCGAATAACATCCAAGTTAGGTCTGACTTTGAACAAGAGTTCATGAGGAGTTATGTCAGAAGTTGCATAAGGCACTCTATTCAGAATGAAAGTGGCCGTTAATGCAGCTTCTCTCCAGTAACATTTTGGAAGACCTACAGTTAGCAGCATTGAGTTCATCATTTCTGTCAACATTCGGTTCTTCCTCTCTGCTACTCCGTTAGATTGACGAGAATATGGAGCAGCAGTCTCGCAGATGATTCCATGTTCTTTGCAGAACGATGCGAATTCATGAGATCGATATTCTCCGCCTCGATCACTCCTCAACCTCTTGAGTTGTTGACCAGTTTGTCTTTCAGCTTCAGCCCTGAACTCCTTGAACTTCTCGAATGCTTCGTCTTTTATTTTTATCAAGTAGACGAACGCGTACTTTTAGAAGTCATCGATGAAGGTTATGAAATACTTCTTCCCAGCCTTCGTGGAGAATTTGTTTGAAGTCATAGATATCGGAGTGCACCAACTCCAGAAGATCTGTGCTTCGATTGACCCGATGAAATGGGTTTCCTTGTGATCTTAGTCTGAGCACACACTTCACATTTCTCCACCTTTCCCCCACATTTGGAGATAAGTCCTAGACTAGACATTTTGTTTATCCTTTTACAATGGACATGTCCTAGTCTATTATGCCACAACTCAAGAGTATAAGCAGAATTGGAAATTGCATTAATATTCTTTGACTGGGTTACAAGCTGGAGTTTAAACATTCCTTCGATATAGAAAGCTTTTCCGAAGTACATTCCTTTCAGGGACATCACCATCTGGCCAGCATTGATGTCCATCCTCAGGCCTGCGTTGCAGAGCAGGCCTCCAGAGATCAGGTTCTTGGCAATCACGAAAACATGCTTCACACCTTGAAGCGTCAGAGTTTTCCCTGATGTCAGCTTCAGCTCCACCATCCCGATCCCTTGAACTTCAGCTTGTGCCTGGTTCACCACCATCACCTTCTCAGAGGTTTGCTGGTATGTGGTGAACCCTTTCTTGCTTGAGCAGACATGGCAGGTGGCACCACTGTCTACCCACCAGTCAGAGTCAGCCCCCACCGAAGTGACCTGAGCAATTATAGCAATACCGTCAGTAATCAATGAAACCTTATTAGGCTCACCTTGCTGTGACTGCTTGGGCTTGGATCTACATTCACTCTTGTAGTGGCCCTTCTTGCCACAGTTAAAACAAGTCACATTGGACTTGGGCTTCTTCTGTTTGAAAGACGGTCCCTTCACTTTCAGATTAGTGAAGTCTTTCTTGTGGTGAGAAGCCGCCTGCTTCCCCTTGGAGTCTTTCGTCTGCACCAGATTGGCCTCAGCCAATTGTTTGGATAAAGCGTCCATCTTTTGTTGAGAACGCATCTCGTCCTCAACGTGGATTTCTTGCAAGAGATCTTCCAGACTGATCTCGAGTTTTTTTCGATGCATTCTTGCATAGAACATATTCCATCCAGCAGGAAGTTTCGAGACGATCCCTCCAATGACAAACTTGTCGATGAGGGGCATCTTTTCATCGTCCAGTTTCTGATGAAGTTTCAGAAACTCCTTCACTTGAGGAAGCATCGCCTTCACATCTTCAAAGAACCACTTGTGATATTTTTTGACGAAAAATATCTTGCTCCTGTTTTTGTCTTCCTTGTACAGCTTTTCCACAGACTACCATATTTCTCTGGCACTATCCTTCTTTGAGTAGGATTCTGCCTGGGAATCCTCTATAGCATTTAGGATCAGAAGCCTACAAATGCTATTCTCCCTTCTCCATTTGGCCTGAAGTTTAGTAGCCGCAGTTATAGCGACAACAGACCCAATATCTGGAACAGTAGGTTCCTCTTCAAAGAGGACGTGATCAACGTCTCGGAGTTGAAGGGTGAGAAAGACCTTCCTCTTCCAGACTTGATAATGCTCTCTACCAAACTTTTCCAACTTGCAGTAGTTAGTTTGGAAGAGTGAAGCATTAATGTTTTCTATCGTACTAATCTTACTTTGAGATTGTTAGTCCCGAGGCGTGGATATAGATGAAAAATAGGAGTTCAGCAAGCCTACACAGTAGGTGCCACAAATGAGGAGTTTAGCAAGCCTACACAGTAGGTGCCACAAATGAGATAGATCTCAAGAACAACGTTAGGCCTCCCTACTCAGTAGGTGCCTTAAAACCTGAAGAACGAGTTACAGAGAAACAAAAGAAGAAGAACAAGAGGAGGATTAAATCAGCTGGGGTATAAAAATACCGTTGCTCAAAGCATGATTCGCCTCTATACGATCCGCTTCCAGGAACCAGCAAGTTCAAGAGAACTTCTGGAACGCTCGTCAGTCAATATTTGTGACTTGAACGGACTTTCTGAACTTTACGGATTCCCTTAACTCTCTTCTTTGGTGCATCTTGGAAAGGAGGCAAGGGGGCTCTATTTATAGAGTGGAGTGAGGCCTCACCATCTCTCATATCCGATGTGGGACTAAAACACCAATACTCTAAAATAGAGTTTGATGTTTTATATCATCCCACAATCAACATAGTGGAGTGCTAGCCCACGCCTTCCCCCCGAACACTCCCGTGCATGCACGAGACAACCTGGAGTCCGTGTCGAGTTCGAGCCCATACAACAAATATCAACTTACGTCCTTGTTGGAATTAATCATTTTCCTCTTAGTAAAATCACCCACATGGTTCCCTCCTTAGGGTCACCACCCCATGTGTATATCCCAACAACACATACTCATATATATGTTGAGATAACTCATGGTGCTTTTCCAATATGGGACTAAACTTTACAAAGCATGTTGAGAGCAAGCTCTCTTCATGTCAAGGAGCAAGAGCACCAACATAGTCTACTCCTTAGTCACACACAACCCCTCTTTCTAACTTCACTGATACATTCTAATGCTAGGACTGAACTCAAATCAGCTGCTAAGTAAGTAGCAATTGCTACTGCTACTGTCCTGCTATAATGGCAATGATGCTGCCATAAACCCTTGCTCACCCGAACAAATAGACTGATACATCTAAACCTATAGGACTGATATAAAGTCCTATATACTTAAACATATCCCCTCCTCTCTACTCACTCACAAATACATATTAGTTTCAGTCATTCCCAACCTTATCATCGGCTATTGTGATACCTATCATTTCCTTTTCTGTCAAGCCCTTCTTCCTACCTTCTAATTAGGGTACACATATAATACCCACAAATTTATGATATAACACATGATACCCCTGCTGCCTATTTGATGGTCAAGTAATAAATGACATATAGCATATACAAGTATGTTCCATATATGACTGTTCTTGACAGTACAGAATCGAAATGACAACTTTCGAAAAACCTTATAAAAATGCGTCATTCGGAGGAAGAGAATTTTCTCCTTCACCTTCGTCTTTATTGTCCCTGTCGTGCTTTTTGTTTAGCCATGGCTCCAAAAGCTTCCAAGTCGACTGACGCTGCGGCCAAAGGGAAGGGACCCACCTCTCCGTCGAGAGCTGCGGATTCTCCTTCCATTAATCCTGACGTGCACCCCCCTATTAAGGGTAAAGACGGCAGGAAGATAAAATTTTGTTTAATGGCCATATCGCATATTTTATGCGCCTCCCTGTCAGGCATGATCGATACATGCCCTATCTTATTGGACTGCATGTTTTCTATATGATAGGGCCGCATGGGCTGAGCCGCATAAGCGTTATTGACCCACATGGGTGCCTCGTAATGGGGCCGCATGAGCGCTATATAACTGACCCTGTCCAAGCCGCATAAGTAACCCCCATAAGTGCTTCCTTGATCGATCCGCATGAATACTGCATAACTGAACCGCATAAGTGACTCAAGACTGATCCGCATGAGTGCCTCCTAACTGGGCCGCATAAGTGCCTCCTGACAGAGCCACATTAGCACTATATAACTTGGATCGCATAACTGCCTCATGTTTGGCCGCATGAGCACTGCATAACAGAACTGTGTAAGTGCCTCTTGATTGAGCCGCACGAGTGCTGCCTAACGGGACTGTACGATTGAGCCGCATGCATCTCATGTTCTTGAGCCGCATGTGCATCCCTCATAACTAGGTCGCATAGGTCCTATTTGGCTAGGCCACATAGCGGAAGAATGAACTTTATTTTCTTCTAACTACATTTTTGCTTTGTCATTTGCAGTGACCTTGCCCACAGCTCCATCGGGAGAACTCTTGATAGGATATACCCAATCTACGTTGGGTGTAAGATTTGACCAGATAGTCAAACGTGTGTCATCCCAGATTACCCGTAATCAACCTGAAGACAGGATAAAGGAGATCCGGAACCAATCATTCTTTTACTTACTCAGCATGATGAATTCTGAGAAACTGGGGGACACTCATCTGAAGCCTGCGTTCTTATTTGGAGATGCTATAGCTGTCCCGAACCCCTGCATACTGGAGCTATCTGAGAGCTGGGATTTTTATTTCCAATTGGATATCGATTCAGCTTCCTCAGATGGAACGCCATTTCTCCCTATCAAGTTTTGACATGGTACCTATCGAGAGGCGAATGACAGGCCCCATAACTCAGGACCGGCAGGTTGTCTTCGTAGGCAATATCCATTATAATAGACGAGTGCGGTCGACGGTTGCGACCAGGGATTCAGTCAGTTGTTCTGTCATCAGACTAGCCCCCGGTAGTTTTATAAATGAGTTGAGGCCTAATAATAGGTTCTCTGAAGCCGACACCTTCCTGAACCAGATTACTTGCAAAGGATCATATCCCACGGGTTGACTCTCGCTGCTGAATTGGATGTATCGTTCTCCTCCTTGGATCAACTTGACACTCTGGATTCTATCGCGGTATGAGGATACTTTGCGTAAGCTCGGCCTCTACTATGCCATAAGGGGCACGTGCTACTGTCTTCCTATGAACACAAGGCTGTTCATAGCACTCCTAGAGATGTACCCAGAAGATATCCACTACTTCATCATTCAAGCCAGAAAGAAAGATGAAGAGCTAATCATCTTCGGTCGTATAATTGGCGAGAGAAAGTTCGTTCCAGACTCTACTCCTCCCAAGTACAACACAGAAGTTGAATATGACTCTGGGAAAATGCAACTTTTTCGATAAATTTGGCAGGCCAAGAATATCATCCAGAATATGGGATATGACATCAAAAGCGACGAAGGGCTAAATTACGGCCGAGGACGACGGTTGCCAATTCGACACTTTGCGCCTCCCGGCAAACCCGAGAACTGCTACCAACGAAACGGTGTTGGTTTGGGCTATGTCTCTCCTCCAACAACTCCTGAAAGATTAGATGATGAAGCAGATTGTTGTTCTCATTCTTCTGATTCCTCCCACTGGGACTCAGATTCTAGCATCGACGACATGTTCAAAGCAACTTTGTCCGTCCACATGGTTTCTGCCGATCAAGTTACAGACGATGTCCAATCAATCGAACTCGAACAGTGGGCTCAAAAGATGGACACTATGTGGGAGCTGTACTTTGAACAACGTGAACCACCTACCGAAGACGAAGTCATCCAAGTCAATCTAGGAGATGAAGCGTCCTTCAAACCAATCTTCATCAGCAAAAGCTTATCTGAGGACGAACGTCAGTCTCTTATACAGCTTATAAGAGAATACATCAACGTCTTTGCATGGATCTATGAAGACATGCCAGGCTTGGACCCTAAAGTCGTCGTGCACCGCCTAAATATTTTGTATAAAGCTAAGCTAGTAAAACAGCGACAATGGCGATTTCGACCAAACGTCATGGAAGCCATCGAGAATAAAGTCAAAAAGATCATCGCCAGTCGATTCATTCGTGAGGAACAACATCCAGACTGGGTTGCCAATATCGTTCCAGTCATAAAAAAGAATGGTAAAGTTCAAGTCTGTATCGACTACCGTGATTTGAACTCTGCATGTCCGAAAGACGAGTTCTCTCTACCGATCACCGACGTAATGATCGACAACACTTACGGCTTCGAACGGATGTCCTTTATGGATGGGTTCTCAGGCTACAACCAGATCAAGATGTTCCCCGAGGACGAAAAGCACACATATTTTCGAACACCGTTGGGGGTATACTGCTATATGGTGATGCCCTTCAGATTGAAGAATACAGGGGCTACATACCAGCGAGCTATGAACACAATTTTTTGCGATCATTTGCGCAAAACTGTGGAGTGCTACACAGACGATGTTGCAGTCAAAAGTCGTCTCAAGGGCAACCACCTCCAAGACTTGAGAATGGTGTTTGAACTAATACGTGTACACCAACTCAAGATGAATCCAACCAAGTCCTTTCTGGGAGTCTCCAGCGGCAAGTTCCTTGGTTTCGTCCTCACTTCAAAGGGTATACATCTGGACCCGGAGATAGTGAAAGCTATTCTCGAGATGCATCCTCCAAGAAACCTCAAAAAGCTACGCGGACTACAAGGAAGGCTAGCTTACATTAGACGATTTATTTCGAACCTCTCTGGAAGGTGTCAACCATTCTCTCAGCTCATGAAGAAAGGCGTATCTTTTGTCTGGACTAAACAATGTCAACGGGCATTCGACGACATCAAAGCATATCTTACAATGCCTCCAGTACTGGTAGCCCCAATAATGGGGAAGCCCTTCTTACTATATGTCTGAGCCATGGATCATTCCCTTGGCACCCTCTTAGCTCAGAAGAATGAAGGCGGCCATGAACAGGCAATTTACTACCTCAGCCGCACAATGGTGGGTGCCGAGCACAAATACACACCGGTGGAGAAGGAATGCCTCGCACTAGTATTTTCTATCCAAAAGACACGCCACTATGTGTCTAGGCAGACTATCCACATCATATCCAAAGTCAACCCTCTCAGAATACTCATGACTAAGCCGGGTTCTCTCAATTTCCGTTTAGCTACATGGGCAATGCTATTGACCCCATATGATATGATCTTCGTCCCTCAGAAGGCAGTAAAAGGTCAAGCATTAGCTGATTTCCTAGCAGCTCATCCGGTGCCGGAGTCGTCCAAACTCTACGACGAAATCCCCGACAAAGTGGTGGAGTCTAACACTGCAACTGAGGAGATCCCTATTTGGCGAATGTTCTTTGATGGCGCGTCAAGAACAGGGCCCAAAGGGAACATCGTGGCTGGAGTAGGCATTGTGCTTGTGTCACCTGATCATCTGGTCATACACCGTGCATATTCTCTCGTAGAATTCTGCACCAACAATGTAGCCGAATATAATGTCCTAATAATCGGCCTACAACTGGCAAAGTAACTTGGAGTTGACTATCTAGAGGCTTACGGCGTTTCCAAGCTAATAGTTAGTCAGGTCCGAGGAGATTACGAAGTTTGCCACGAAGATCTCATCCCCTACCACTGAGCAACAATCGAGCTGGCGTCTACTTTCGCTGGATTCTTCATCGAGCATGTGCCTCGACTACAGAATATAGAAGCAGATGCTCTAGCCGGTCTTGCTGCTTCCTTGACCGTTCCTACCAATACTCAGCAGTCGATCATAGTGTCTAGTCAAGAATTATTCTGTATGAAAGATGCCTTGCATATTCATCACAATTATGCAACAGAAACAAAAACGATGCTAAAGACTGGAGATTTTCCTTCATAGACTACGCTGTCTATGGAATCCTCCCCGAGGACCCGAAGGAAGCAGTATCCATCCAAAGGCGATCCCTCATATTTTACTACGACACAGCTACCAAGATGTTGTACCGTCGCTCTTATGACGGGCTACTATTACGATGCTTATCAGACACAGAAGCCAAGCATGCACTCCGGGAGGCTCACGATGGAGTTTGCGGTGCACATCAGCCAGGCCCCAAATTACAAGATCGCCTCAAACGAATGGGCTATTACTGCCCACCATGATAGCGGATGCTGTTGAATATGCAAAGAAGTGTAGAGCTTGCCAGTTCCACGCTGATTTCATTCACCAACCTTCAGAATTTCTACACCCGACGGTAGTATCTTGGCCATTTGAAGCTTGGGACATGGACGTGATAGGACCAATCAGCCCGCCATCCTCCAAAGGACATCGGTTCATCCTAGCTATAACCGATTACTTCTCCAAATAGGCAGAAACTATACCGCTCACTGAAGTGAAGACATCAAACGTGATCAGTTTCATCAAACATCACGTCATTTACCGCTTCGGCCTACCTCGCATGATCATCCATAATAATGGTCCACAGTTTGTAAGCCATGTGTTCTATCGGTTCTGCGATAAGAATCGAATCCAGAACATAGTCTCTACTGCCTACAATCCAGCGGCTAACGGGCTAGCAGAAGTCTTCAACAAAACCATTATAAAACTTCTTAAGAAATTTGTGTCCTCAAACAAGCGTGATTGGAACGAGAAGCTCGGTGAATGTCTATGGGCCTATCGCACAACGGTCCGGACTCCAACAGGCAGTACGCCATTCTCTCTGGTTTATGGAAGCGAAGCAGTTCTTCCCCTAGAAATCCAGATTTCTTCCCTTCCGGTAGCCCTAGCCAGCGAGCTGACTACTGAAGAGAGCTACCGTCTGCGACTCCAAGAGCTCAAAGCGCTAGATGAAAAATGCCTATTAGATCAACAGCGTATTGAGCTATACTAAGCACGCCTTTCCAGAGCTTTCAACAAAAAGGTGAAGGAAAGGATCTTCCAAGTCGGCGATCTGGTCCTAGCAGTAAGAAGACCGATGGTTATGACACACAAGACAAAAGGGAAATTCCAACCTAAATGAGAAGGTCCCTTCGTCATAGAATCAGTGTATTCTAACGGTGCGTACCGGCTGACCAAGCCTGACGGTGACTTGCTCATGATGCCTATCAATGGCAAGTTCCTGAAGAGATACTATGTGTAACCTCTTTTACATAATGTTCACATACGTTCAGTCATGTAAATGTACAGTACGATGTTTATATGATTCAAAAAAAAACAAACTATCTAACCTCTGAACAAAGCATCCATCAAGGATAATCACGTCCCCACTACCTCTGAACTATCCACTCCTCCCTAATGCTATATATCTTTCCACGTCCATATTACCTCTGGTCAGATATATAACATCCTCTGCTATTACGTCCATATTACCTCTACTAGCAGCTTCAATCAACTTGTTATCTATATTCGAATCATTCGAATATAAAATGGATAATAGGTCCAGATCAAAAATTCTCCAGCGGAATACCCACCAGAAATGTCCTTGCTACGTCCACATTACCTTTAGCATCGATATTTCACAAAACTACATTCACTTCGGAAAAGATTCTTTATTCAGTACTTAAACGTCTATCGAAAGACGGAAAAAGGGTACATGAGCCGTGATGGCCAAAAAAAAGGAGAGAGGGTGGTCCCCTAGCGAGATACCCTTTACACAAATGCGGTATTTGGCTCTCTAAATATAAGCACCACAGATATCACAAGCAAAGAGTGGAGCGAATGTATTCTGTTTATTCAAAATCAGTTACATTCACAAGACTACATCTCATGAGCAAAACAAAAAGTTCTTCATCTCTTTAGCTCAGGCAAAAAGTAGGAGATTACATTTGATGCCCAAAAGAAGGGAAAGTCTGCTACTCGTCAGCAACACAGCTTGATCAGCCTGGCAGCACCATGTTTTCGTCAAAAAGTGGTTTTGTGGCCCGTAAAGGAGGTCATGTTTTACTGCTGAGCAAGCAAACAAGGCTGCTGAACCTTCGAGAAGCTACACGGAGGAGGGCAAATATAGCATGCTAAAACATCTACAGATGATGTTCTCCTCTCCTCCATATGGCGGACGTCGTGGGCCCATTTTTTCAAGAGACCATACCTTCAAAACAACATCTCTAGTGTCGTTTTTGCCTACTTGAAGAACCGTGAAAGCAGAACTTTCACGATGACGCCCAACTACCGTCCGACCCTTCGATGTATAAAGGCTCTTCCTACCATCTGAGGAAGACCCTTCCAAAACACGAAGAGTCCTGAGCTCTCTGATGTGTGCGTCAAATGTTGCATCTTCACCATGCTCAGAATCACTGATGCCGGTCCTGGAGAAATTTGCTAGCCAGAACCCGTCCAAACGCAAAGAGTCCTGAGCTCTCTGATGTGTGCGTTAAATGTTGCATCTTCACCATGCTCAGAATCACCGATGCCGGTCCTAAAGAAATTTGCTATCCAGAACCCGTCCAAAATGCGAAGAGTCCTGAGCCCCCTGATGTGTACATCAAGTGTTGCATCTTCACCGTGCGCAGAATTGCCGATACCGATCCTGGAGAAATTTGTTAGCCAGATCCCTACAAAACAGGCAGAAAGAAAGTCAGACTTAGAAAACTGCAGAAAAAGCTGTCCTGAAGGCTCCTAGGAGCCCAAAGGGATATGCGCCCAAAATAAGACGTACAGGCGCATAATACATTAACAGTGCGTGGGCACATAACATACCACTGTTTAGAGGGTGCAAAACGTGGCAGCACTTGGGCGCATAGCACTCCATAGTGTTGGCGCATGACTTCTGTGGGCACATAGCAATGCTCACGGAAGTATGTTTCCCTATGCACAAGCGCCCCGGCAGAAGAGAAGTCCGAGCGTCGAAAATTAACGCTCGAGACTTCATTTTTTGAAGTATGCCCTCACCCAGAATCGGGTCCTGGACTGCTGAAGCCTCTACCGCAGGAGAAGAGCTACTCGACGCAGCCCCCTTGTCCTTCGCAGATCTCTTGGCGGCCTAGGGAGACATGATTCTCAAAGGAAGAAGACGAAGAGTTTTCTAAAAATTTCAAAGAGAAAAGGAATAATGAACTTTCTCTCTCCTCTAGGGTCTATTTATAGGCACGGGCCACTTTCTATGTGCCCACTATGGTGTATGCGTCCACTGCAGCCTATGCGCCCACTTGAAGGACCATCTCTCTGCATACTATGCGACTATCTTTTGCTGACGTGGACGACGTATAAAGGATGGACCGCTTCAAATTCTGTTTCGATGAATCTGTCAGTTCGAATTTCGAGGCAAATCTCAACAGTCGTATCTCCCTGACAGGCTGGCCAAAATACTATATGCCTAGGGGAAGAACCGTGCTATGCCCCCATTGCCTCGCGAGAAGACGATCCATGCTTCTTTCAAGGTATTTCGAGCTTGCTCAAGTGTCAAAAACTTTGAAGGGGGTCCTGTAGAAGCATGAAAATTTTCAGCAAACATAGCTCCATGCGCCCAAGTCAAAGCAGCTCCATGCGCCCAGTCAGTACGACTCCATGCGCCCACTAAATGAAGCTCCATGGCTAACTCCATGCGCCCAAGACTAACCCCCCGAAAGGAGGGCGCATAGCCTGAGACATGGCTATGCACCTAAGCCTGACTCAGTCAAAGCCATGATCAGAACGTGCACCGAAGCGCATGGCCACGTCAGTCTCCACGAGCAGTCGTGCACCAAAGCATGCGGCCACGTCAACGCCACGACCAACCCACGATCTCGCAGCCTGTATGCGCCTACACCTATGCGCCCAAAGCAGGACCATGCGCCCACGTAAGAACTAGCGTGTCTCTTCATGGGCGCATAACATCATTCCAGCCCCAGAACGGCTATAAAAGGGGGATTCTTCCCTCCTCAACAGACAGAACGGAGAGCATTTTCAAGAGCAAAATTGCTGCACTTCTTGCCAGTGAGCCGAGAGTTAGCAATTTTCTTAGGTTTTCTCCCACTTTTGTAATCGGAGTGTCAACGGAGTAAAGGAGCAACTGCCGCTCGATCTCCATCGTCCCATTCTCCAGAATTCTTCTTTTTGTACTCGGGGATCTTCAGCGCAGGATCTCTCAGGCGTACTCGATTTGTGGTGCCTTGTGCCAATAAAAAGAAAAGATAGCATTTTCTTCTTCTTTTTTTGTGTGTGTCCACACCTATGGTCTCTCTTTGGATTGGCTCGCTTCTGCGATGGGTTGGCGCTCCTTTCAAAGGGCATTTCTTCGAATACTCGTTGGTGAAATCGAACCACGAGCATTTGCTGCATGGAGCCGAGCTTGGACGCGTCAGATTGCGTCACCAACTTCTTATCAGAAGAGAAGGATGTCCCCAGCAGAGTCGCCATCGTGTTTGCCATTAAATATTAAGCACAATAAATTACAAATGAATAGAACTTGATTGTAAACTCGCTTGTACAAGAGAAAGCCTAGAAAGAAATCCTAGGAAACAATCTAAGTACAATTGTTTAGTTTTGATTCTGGGGGTGACGATAGAGGCTCGGGAAAGTGTAGCAACTCTGCCTTACTCCTTGGACTATCGGACGCGTTGCTTGCTCTTGAAGAAATTGCCCTTCGTAGGTTGCCAGCCTTTTGCAGGGGTATAGCTCCCTGCTATTTATAGTGATATATGTTTTGAGCCGCATAGATGCCCACGTGGCCACGTGGCTACAACAGCACATAAAGACCCGCTCTTTGGCCGACAACTGGCGACTTATTAGAATTTTGTTGCAGCAATTCTGGGTGGTTGAGACTTGGTCAGCCTGCCACGTGTCCTATCGCAGGATAGGAATAATTTTCTTGAGTCATTTTGAGCCATATAAGTCTTTCAGTGTTCGGCCATGTGGGCCGCATAAGATTCATACGGCTTAAGTCACAGTCTTCCTTAGTCCGCATGTAGCTTGGGGACTTTTTAGCCGTATAGGTTCTTTATTCTGGGCCATATAAAGCTCATACGACTCAGATTATAGTCATCCTTGGCCGCATTAAGCATATAGATCGAGTCGTATAAGGCTCATGCGGCTCGGGTCACAGTCCTTTTGGCCGCATGGCCATGTCCAGACTGGTCACATGACGTTTTGTCTGATCACGTCTTATCTTTTTTTGTCAAAGTATCAGAGTTTGTCAGAGCTGTCAGTCTTGCCAATTTTAACAGAGTTTTCAGCTTTATCAGAAGGATTGATCAGCTTGGCCGCATAAGTAACTATTCTCTCTGCGGCTCAAAAATTAGTCTGTTGAAGATGGGCCGCAGGGGGCATGTTGAATCTGTGATGCGGCTCTTCTTTATGCGGGTCAATCTGTTCCATAGTACTCATACGGTTAGTTGTGATCCATATGAACCCCATATTTTCTATGCTTCTACAACAGCCGTGGCACAAACGACACCACCACCCTATCAGCCGAAGACTGGATCGATTTTAGAGTTTAGGAAAGTGATGCCCAAACCATTCTCTGGAAATAAGGACCCTACTAAGGTTCATGTGTCGCTCACCAACATTGAGCATCAACTGGTTATCGTTGAACTTTCCACGGAGAAATGGATGGCAGCCATCAGAATGTAGTTGACTGGCAATGCCCATTATTGGTGGGAAGCCAAGGAAGAGCGATTGGGTCCTGACAAATTCACCGGGGAAGAGTTCTCTAAACTCTTCAAGGAAATGTACATTCTTGCTACAATACGAGTAGAGCTTCGGGACTAATTCATCTATATTACACAAGGCAGCATGACAGTAGAAGAGTACAATACGGAGTTCTTATGCTTGAGTCATTTTGCCCCGTACCTGATATGGCCTGAAAAGCAGAATGCGAAGAAGTTTTACAATAGACGCGGCTTCGAGATGTAGAGGCTCATAGGATATGTAGTACCTACATATTACTCGAACGTCTTGACAGCAGCACGACGCCACGAGCGTATCAATAAGAAGGAGTCCAGTCAGAAACGTCCCGCTTCAGCAGACAAACCCATTCGACCCGCATCCGGAGGACCCGAAAGATGTCCCACAATGCATCACCAGCAATAGAGAGCAGCATCGTAACAAACACATGATGCACCAACTTACCAGTTTTGCAGAAGAAGAGGACATCTTTAGATGGATTGTCGCCAAAGACTAAACTAATGTTTGAATTATGGATCCACCCAGCATTTTGCACGAGAACGTTCAAAACCAAAACCCGTAATGTAAACACCGCAACGACCAACTCAACCCCAATACAAGGAGGATAACCGCGTGGAATGCTTCTCGACCAGACGACACAGTGTACGAAGGCAAGATAACAAGCAAGAGCACTGCGACCCGGACATGCCTTTGCTAAGACGGTTGAAGATAACACAACAACACAAGAAACAATTCAAGGTAACAACTCAAAATTTTATGATAAGGATAGCATGTAGAATTTTAGTTTACGATTGATTATTACTTGCTTGATTAGGAAAAAACATAGAATCATAGCACACCTCTAGAGCAATTTTAGAACCATTAGCACTTTCCTTGACCATAGTGAATTTTTTAGGACGAAATTTTCTTAAGGAGGGTATAATATAAACCCCTAAAATTTTAAAATGTTTTTTTATTATTTATTTGACTTAAATAGTAATTTTTGGATTACTTTTAGATTTTTTTCAAATATTTATTAATATTATATATGGCCTTAGTCTTGGTTAAGTTTCTAGATGCATGTCAAATAGAAATTATAGCACGGAGAGTGTAATCGTGGGCTTTGACCATGGGAAGGTCTAGCCGTAGTTGTATCCCTACTAAAAAAAACAAGTCAAAGTTGTGACTTGACCCCTATAAATAGTTTAATTAGTATTTATTAAGAAGTTTGACTTTTTAGGAGACTCGTAGTGCATCCATAAAGGTCCATGTATATATAAATATATATATATATATATATATATATATATATATATATATATATATATATATATATATATATATATATATATATATATATATATATATATATATATATATATATCATATTTATTCTAATGGTCTAATAATTACTATTTTATATAAATAAATAATCCTTATATATAATAAATATTATTTGCTACCAAATTAATATTTTATTTCAGAAATGTCATAACATTTTTAAAATATTTTTATCTGGTTTTGGAATTATTAGGTTATATATATAAGTGATATTATATAAAAGATTTTTTTAAAGTGATGAACAGTGCTGCATACTATCACTGTTCATCGTCAGCCTCCCCAAACCCGCGCGCAGGCGTAAAAGCCTGTGTAAATTCAAACAATTTAAATTCTTACCCAGTTAATACCAAATTTTTTGCAGTATGATCTTAGTTAAATTCTCCACAAATCTTCTCTAAATTCCAGTCCAAATCCAACTCCAAATCTCCACGAAATCGGATTAAAAATCTCGAAAAGCCGTATATATATATTTCGAAAATTTCTTCGAAAAACATACGAAAATCTTTGGCAATCATCGATGCTACGACTTGGGGCCACTCCTGACATCCCAGCGATCTCCCTGCCACTGCATGTTGACAATGCACATCACCGATTGCCAAAATCGACGCCTGAACGCACACACAGCCGACCCCTATTCAGTGACCCGACTTCAAGGTACCTATATTCTTGACAGATTTTCTATTCACCTACTTAATTATTTTCAAATCTGTAAAATCCTATGTGTAGCCTACCTAACCATCTTTAAACTCTACTAACTAGTTTTGGTTGGATTGATCTTATTTTGGCAAGAATTTGAATCAAAGTGGGCAAAAAATAACAAGTTTAAAAAAAGGACAAAACAATAAACAAGTTCCGATGCCTCTATTTGGAAGATAGTTTGTTTTAATCCAATAAATCGATTTCAGGTTTTGTTTTTCCCGTGGATAGACAACATAACCGGTAGTAATTTCTATTAAATAGTTTTAAATATTTTGATTATTATGTTTTGAAATTATAGAAAAATCACGAAACAAATCTCGAAAATTAGAAAGTCTACCGATACGGGGTCCGTCCTGTCAAACCGAACGACTTAGTCACAACCCGAAGGCATCAAAAGGTGCGTACGAATATTGCGGACGTGTGGGCTTTACCGGAACTCGAATTGGCTGCATTTGCACGACGAATTTAAGGCATATCGGTCGAAGAATACCGTATCGGGCATTTTGCAAAAATGTTAATTACTTCGTGCATGTTCGTCACATCACAGCGAAACTTGCACTATTGGACTCGTATCGTTTTTATAGTCCTGTGACCCATGATTGGTCTGATTCTGAGATAGTTGACATGATCGCCATTTTGGTGGGCCCAAGATCTGACTTAACGGATGATTTTGTGCACGTCCTCGTTAGAAGGGTTTGTCGATGTCACGTTGACAAACAATACTTTCCTGAAGGCTTGGCCAATGCTAGTATCAGAGCACCAAGTAGAGGATTCAGATAAGTGAGAGTGCATCCCGACTTTGGCTTCCAAACTCTCTGGAGTTGTTGGGGGCGTTACATAGCCTAGCCCACGATGAGTGTGATTATAATAATCCTGAGCATTTTCTTTTGTAGCGGGAAGGCACACCGGTAGGCGTCGCCCCTCTACCATAATTTAGGCCTTTGCCGCTGTCCAAGTCGTAACCCATCTTTTGGACGAGGTATTTTGCTTGCGAGGTATAACTGTAAATTTGCATCTTTCCATCATCGGGCTCTGGTTCAACTTGGGTAAGGTTTTGGTAAAGTTCCACCTGAGTGAAGATAATTGTTGGCCCGTTGGCTAAATGGTCACACCTGATTTTGATAATCAATGATAACTTTGGTCGATACACAAAATATATAAATTGCTACTGATGTTACAGGTTACTGAAATCAATATCAAAGAACGTACTACGTCTACATCCTACATCTACAAAGAACATTGCATCGTCATCCAAAAGCAATTGCATCAGAATTCAGATCGAGTCATGTTATATTTCTTCTGTAATTTTTACTTTATTGAGTCTAGAAAATATAAAATGTGAGATCGCTCGGTATATTACTTGTCTATATTTTTCAGTCCACAAATCAAAAAAGCTTACCTAATCCTACAAAATTCCACTTATCCATATAGCCAAAAATTCTGTGCAATTTGGATCAACAAAAATCCTATTCTGACTAGAAAGGAATAGGACAGAACTCTGACCGAGTTCGGTCAAGGATTTTTGAATTTATGTTGCCTCCAAATTTGTATGCAACGTTCGAATGCGATATTATAGCATCCGAACTCAGCTCGAATTATGCTCGAGTTCGGTCAGGAAAAACACTATAAATAGAGAAGGATTTTCACATTTCTCATCACTCATTCACTCTTCTCTCTATCTCTTCCTAAGTGTTTTTCATCATTCTAAAACATTCAAATTTTGCCTATACCACTCTTAGCCAAAGCCAGTAACATTCTGTTTGATCTAGAGTCTTTGGTTAGGATCCGAAAACTTTTTAGTTTTCATATTCAAGTTTTGTTGGAGTCAGTCGTGCGCTCGCCACCAAGGCATGATGTTGTAAAGAGACGACAAGCTATCATTTAGCTTGTGAATAGTAGATTAACAGCGGGCAAGAGTACTCACGACTGGATTAGTCCTCTCAGAGGAAACAAGTATATATCGCGGTGTTCACTGAGTTTGATCTTCTATCTCTTGATAACTGCATTTAATTTACTCTCTTATATCTGCTATAGTTTATAATCTGTTAATTTTCTTAAAGTGGTGATTATTTCTGCTGCACACGCACACAATTTATTCACCCCCCTCTAGATGTGCTCAACGGTCCAATAATTGTTATCGGAGCAGGTTATATTCTAATATAACACTCTTGAGAGTATATATGGCAGCCGTGAAATTAATATTCAACGGTGAAGTACAATCCACAAATAGACCTCCACTATTTGATGGAACAAACTACACATATTAGAAAATACGAATGAGTTTCTTTCTAAAGTCTCTTGACTTTGATCTTTGGTCTATAGTATTTGACGGTTATAAGAAACACTCAAGAATAGTGATTGAGGGTGTATAGACAAGCTACACGACAAAAACACAGATGAAGAAAAGACAAAGGCTAGTCTAGATGCACGTGCCATCAATGCACTATTCTGTGCAATTGATAACACGGAGTTTAATCGTGTTTCTACCTGTACTACGTCTCATGAGATTTGAAAACTTCTTGAGGTAACTCATGAAGGTACCTCCCAAGTGAAAGACTCCAAAATCGGCAGACTAACACAGGAATATGAATCATTTAAGATAAAACTCGGCGAGTCAACTACATAGATTTTTACTCATTTCCTAGATATTACTAATCATTTGCAATCTCTTGGTAAGGATTACAATAACCATGAGAAGATCATAATGGTGCTATGGGCTCTAACCAAGAATTGGAACCCAAAGACAACTGCGATCATTAAAGGAAAGATCTCACCACAATGACTCTGGAGACACTTATGGGCATGCTGATGACCCATGTGTTGGACTTATAAGAATTTGAAGAAGCAATCCCCAAAGAAAAATATATCGCCTTCAAAGCACAAGCAAAACAAGTTGCATATAATGATTCTGACGAAGAATCATCCAATGGTGATGAGCAAGCCCTGCTAGTAAAGAACTTCAAAAAATTATTGAAGTTTGAGAGATCAAACCGAAAGAAGAAAGACGTCCACGAAAGCAATAAAGAAGAAACTATATGCTTCAGATGTAAGAAGTCAGGGCATATCAAGAAGGATTGTCCACTGTCAAATAAAAGCAGTCCATATGATAGATCAAGATCAAGCAGGAAAGCTACAACAGGTCAAAAGTATGCAAACACAAGCATTTGGTACGAAAGTGAGGCCAATGAGTCAGAGAAGAAAGACAGACTATGCATCACTGCCAATGTATGTCTTATAGCATTTGATAAGATATCCTCTAAACCTCTGTATGATGACTTTATTTTCGATGAACTGGAGACAACTTTTAGAGAACTACTTGACGAACACAGAAATGTGTTAGACAAGTACAAGCAATCTCATAAAGAGGTTAAGGTATGCACAACCGAAGTAGCAAGATTGTCTAATCTCTTGAAGACAATAAAGTGACATCTGCTATCGGAAACACGGATGAGATAGCCAAGCTCAAAGTAGACTATCATGAGGCTATCCTCCGCATCGAAAAGAAAGAAAGAGACTATGTCAAAATGCAAGATCTTTATGACATAGAGAAAAAGAGACACTTAGTCACAGAGCAAAGACTCGTTGATATGACTGCCAAATATGAAGTGTCTTATGTGATTTCTAAAAAGTTAGAAATCAAATTAGGCAAACAGGCTTTTTCTGTTATACAGCCAATGGTTAGTCCTAATGCTAAGCATACAACCAAGAGGACTAAACCACAGAAAGCATGCAAGCAACATGCCAATCATAATTATGCTTTCATATAAAGGTTTCCAAAGAAGACACAAAAGCATGTCAATACAGAAAGAAGAGAACACTTTCAAAACTTACTTGCACGTACTATGGTACTCATGGGCACATATCACAATATTGTCCAACAAAAATAACTTGTAGACAATCAAACACTTGTTTGGATTCCTAAGGCTAATCTGAAAGGACCCTCAAAGAAATAGGTACAGAAGGATTCATCACAAAACTAGAAGTAAGTGGATCCTTGATAGCGGATGTTTGCGGCACATGACTGGTGATGCATCCTTGTTCGCTAAGCTATCGATGAAGGAAGAAGGATACGTTTCCTTCGACAATAACTTAAGAGGTAATATTATTGGTAACGACACTGTTGGTATGACTCCCTACCCAATAATAAAATATGCTTGTCTAGTTATGGAGTTGAAACATAACCTACTGAGCATAAGTCACTTAGAGGATAATGGTTATGGCATCAACTTTGTGAAAGACAAATGTTCTATGTATGATTTATCATCTGGTAATCCTGTATATGAAAGAATTAAGGAAGGCAACATTTATGTTTTCTTTTTAGAGATTACTAACAATACAGGAAAGTGCCTGATAGGAAATCAAGATGAAAGTTGGATATGGCACATGAGGCTAGGACATGCCAACATGGACACTATCTCACGACTATGCACCAAAAAGCTGCTAAAAGGACTCCCGAAAATCACATTCAAGAGAGACATGGTATGTGCTAACTGTGAAAAGAATAAAGCAACTAGGTCAACTTTTAAATCCATCAACACTGTAAGTACTTCAAGACCTCTGCAGTTAATTCATATGGATTTGTTTGGTCCAAATAGAGTCGCTAGTCTTGGCAGTAAGATCTATGGTTTTGTGATTGTTGATTATTTCTCTCGTTATACATAGGTTTTCTTTTTATTAAATAAAAGTGATGCTATTTTTGAATTTTAGATATTTTATAAAAATGTACAAAATGAAAAAGGCTTCATGATTACTCATACCCGAAGTGATCATGGTGGCGAATTCGTAAATGCTGATTTAAAAAAGTTTTGTGATGATAGTGGATACTACCATAAATTTTCTTGTCCTAGAACTCTCCAACAAAATGGTATTGTGGAGCGGAAGAATCGTACTCTAAGCGAGATTGCTAGAGTCACGCTGAATCACCATAATCTTCCTAAATATTTTTGGGCAGAAGCTGTTAGTACAGCCTGTCATATTTTAAATAGGATGTTGATTTGACCTATCTCGAAGAATACACCATATGAGCTATGGTTTGGAAGGATTCTAAATATTTCATATTTGAAAGTTTTTGGATGTTATTATTTTATCCTGAACACCAAGGACAACTTGGATAAGTTCGACTCTAAAACAGATGAAGGGATATTTCTCGGATATGCTGCTAAGAGTAAGGGATATAAAGTTTTCAATAAAAGATCTGTGATTGTTGAAGAATCTATTAACATTACCTTCGATGAGCTCAATGGTCACAGATCTAGCGGCAGTGATGATGAAGATGCACAAAATAAATCCAAGTCATCTAAAGATACTGCTACCAAAGCGAGCCCTTTGGAAAGTCTAACAAAAATGAAATTCTTGCCAGAGCATCCAGAGACACTCGTCATAGATGATGTACCAAAAGGTGTAAGTACATGTTCTTCTATTAAAAACACAGATATAGCAGCTAATATAGTTTTTATATCTCAAGTAGATCCTAAGACACTAGCATATGCATTTAATGATGAATTTTGGATTGATGCCATGTAAGAGGAACTAAATCAATTTTAGAGAAACCAAGTTTGGGAACTTGTTCCTGAACCTATTGGTCAATCAATAATTGGTACCAAATGGTGTTCCGAAATAAACTAAGTGAGGAAGGGCAATCCTACAGCATGATCTCCAATTCTTGTCTCCGTTTACGCTCCTCTTCCAGTTGGGACTTGAGTATTTCATTTTGTCTTTTAATTCTCCGTCTTGGAAGCTTGAAATAGGTCGTTGGTGTCGGTCCTAATCCCAAACCCCGAATACGTCCCGAATGCTCGGGAGTGCCCAATGCTAAGGTTAGAATATCCGAAGCTCATTCGGTCACCAGACTCCCATCTTCCTTTTGTTTGATGTATTCCTTCTATAAAAAGTACAAGATTTTAGAAATATAAGCATGTTGATAAGCAGGATTCCTCTTAATATACTGGATAATATATACTCACCACTTTCATAGCTAAGTCCTTGGTCCCATCGTCACTAAATGTACCGTCCTTACTAACTCGTGCTTTTGTCTATAAAAAACTTCTGTCATCTATATATTTTTCCCCCAACTGTCTGAAGAACAGGTACGCAACTCTAGAGGGAGGTGAATAGAGTTTATAACAATAATAGCCAAATAAAAATTAAACTCTTTTCACCAACAACAAATAATCAGAGTAGTAAATGCAGAAATAAAAGATCAAGAGAGCATATGCAAACACAGTCATTTTTAACCTGGTTTCCCTCGTGGAGGACTAGTCCAGGCCTGAGAACTCTAGCTCAGTATTAAATCCACTATTTGTGAAATAGTAGTTACACCCCGTGCCTTTTCTTCAGAAGAGCACGTCAACTTCTTACAAAGATTGTTGTGGCGATGCTTGGAATTTTCCAAGCGACTTTCTTGACTCTTGCACAAACTCCTAACTGAATAGCACTGAGCACTTTGAGGCTTAGGAAGCTTGTGGCTAGTAGATGAGAAGGTTAAGGCTTGTATGAGGCTTATAGATAAGAGAAGAAAAGATAATTGGATGATTGAAAATGAGAGAATTCAGGACCTATTTATACTAGTTGGGATAGACAGAATTCGGCTAGAATTCTGTGTTAAGAATTCAAATTTTTGGCCGTTGGACAAATAGCATACAGCAAACCCTAAAAATTAGGGTCCTATAATTTAGGTGACAGAGTTCGGCCCGAACTTTGTCTCCATAGGACAGAATGTTCAAATGGGCTTTTGTGGGCTAGTTTGGCTTGGTGGAGCTTTTGGTTTTGTTTGGGGATAATGCTTAAGCCCAGAATACCCAATGCTACTCAGTTTGCATTTAGCTAGACTCAATAAAAGTAAAATAATACAGACTCTAAAAATCGAGTATGCTGTAGGAGAGAGCCGACGTCCGTCTTGCACTGAGTTCTGTCTTGATGTGTCATATTGAATTATGATAAGTATCATATTGTCAATTTGTCAATATTTGGTTGACTGTGATTTTGGTCAACAATCTCTCCCATATTGATAATTGACAAAATGATATTTGTATATTCAATGTTCATACCTGGACACAAGATAAAAGTAGTAGACATGCAGTAGCTCCCCCGTAATAATAGCTCCCCCATAAACATAGCTTCTCTGTAAGCCAATGTTCCTTATCCTGATATACATAATCTCCTCCAAAACATAGATATCACACAATAGGATAGAAATATGAATATCAAATAGATCTCCCCCTTTTGGCATTTATCAATTATGCATAGCAATTATGAAACCACAGACATGCAGAAAACTATATAAAAGATGAACTGGTAAGCACACAATAATAAGGATATAATAACTGCAGATAAAATCTAAAGATCCACAGAAACAGAAAGTGGACTCATACAAAAAAATTAAACTACATAATCATAAGTCTATAATGCAAAGAAATAAATAAGATCATCATCATCAGCAGCAGTAGGTACGGAACTACATCCATCATGGAGCACGAGATGGTCCAGCGGCGTCAGATGGATCAGTATCCGAACGACGAGGATCCACGAAAGCTGCATCCGGATCCAGATATCATATGACCTAAGGGTCGTCGGTACGGTACCCGTCGCGAGATGGATCCCGCTCCATAAGAAGGGGTATAGAGGGATGCCGAGACATGGTGTACCGGATGTCATACAATGAGTTACTGATGGCACTCATCTGCAAAGTGGTATGATAGTCGAGCTGGGTCCAGCGGTCGTCCTCCAACATGAAACGATCGCAAAGCATGGCCTGGATAGACTCGAGAGTAGTAGGAGATATGGGCGCAGGTTGCCCAAGAGCAGGTGCATTAACCTGAGCATTAGACCCAGAATGCTCGGACACAGCAGGAGATCCGACAGCTGCCTGAAGCCGTCTTGCCTTGGACAGAAAGGCCGGGGCTAGAAGGAACTGGCACTCATCGAGAGGAACTTGAAATGCACGAAAGACCATCGACAAATAGAGAGCATAGACCAATGATCGAGGCCGTTTCCTTGCACTAATCATCCAGTCCATCATAGTGCGTGGAAGGTTGAACGGGACATGGAAGTGAAGGTGATACAAAGCAGAAATCTCAAAATACGAAACTTCATCAGTCGATCCTGCTTTGGGCAAGATCTTGGAGAAGACGATACGATGAATCTCGTAGAAATATGGGTTAAGGAATTTTGCAAGTAACTTGCGTGGTTGTGTGTTTGGAGTACACAAATCGTCCTTGAAACTCCCAAGGGACGACCCATCGGGAAATTGAAACTTGCGTGTATCGACAAGTTTTTCCCATGAGTTGGGTTTCGAAATCTCGAGATATTTCGTAAGTTCAAAATCATCGAAAGAGATGTCGATCCCGACGACACGAGAATAGCGTTGTGTGTCGTCAAAATTAAGATTACCGTAAAACATCTGGATCGTATTCAAATATATAAGTGAAGCAGTAGAAACTAACTCATCAAGACAAAGATCATGAAATAAGGAGTCATAACGAAAAAATATAGTGAAATTTATAGGATGACCTGCACACACAAGCCGTGACCGAAAATCATTTGACCATTCATTTGATGCTTCCAATGAAACAAAAATCTGATCATCGAATGTGTTGGGGTCATTGGGTTGTGGTGGATTGAAAAGTGGATGAATGGTTGATCATCTCGAGGAGGAGGGTTCGATGAGGATGCACCCTCGGTTCTAGCCCTTTTTCCTCTATTGAACAACTAGGTGCCATTGAACAATAAAAGGAAATTTGAAATTGAGATAGAGAAAAAGAGAGAGAGTTATACCTCAAGAGAGTGGTAGAAAATGGAAGAGAATGATGCACAAGCTATGCTCCTTGAGTTTGGGGAAGAAAACCCCACTAGATTGATAATTCTAGGGTTAGGGTTTGGAGAGGATGAAGTAGGAGAGGTTTTAGAGGAGGCAATGGAGAGGAGAGAGAAGGAGAGCCCGAATATATGAAAGGGGGTTCGGCTGGTCGGGTGGATCATGGACCGTAGGATCAAAACGGATGGATGGCTGAGAGCAACTGGAAGTTCTGGAATGACCAGACCGAATTCGGTCTGAACTCTGTGTGAGGCAGAGTTCGGCCCGATTCTGGATTTTGGGACCAGAACTGAAAACAGTTTAAACATTGCCAAGTTGGAGAAAATTGACATGAGTAATAAAGATGGAAAATTTTTAAAAATAAATGGCCAAGATAGAAAATTGCAAATGTAAATTGAATGGAGTAAATGTAAATGAAGTTAGAAAATTTGAATTTAAGCAAGTTATAAATGAAATTGAACCATGTAATAAACAAGGATTTATGACACAAATTATTACGATAAAACTACCATGGGGTAGCTGCAGGGGCCGAATCCCAGCTAGCGGTAGTCCGAAGACTAGTGCACCGTGTCGCTTTGGCATTTACGCCTTGTTGTCAGAAGGACCCTTTCGGTTTGTACCCATAGCAAAGTCATCTTAAAAAACATAACATAATCGATATTTACGCATGCCAATTTAATGAATAACCGTTTCATCCAAAATTTCTAATTCACGACAAAGAAAGTTGAATCGCTCTTCGGATAGTAGTTTAGTAAAGAAATCTGCCAACTGATGATCAGTGTCAATAAATTCTAAATTTATAGTGCCATTTTGTTGATGATCACGTAAAAAGTGGTGACGAATTTTAATATGTTTCTGCGTGAGTGACATATAGGATCCTTAGTAAGGTTGATAGCGCTTGTGTTATCACAGAATATAGGAATGTGCATAAAAGATAGGTTATAGTCTGCAAGGGTTTGCTGCATCCACAGAATTTGTGCACAATAACGACCAGCTGCGATATATTCAACTTCTGTTGTGGATAGTGCAACAGAATTCTGCTTCTTGCTAAACCATGAGACTAGAGCCTTGCCAAATAAATGACACGTGCCGCTCGTACTTTTACGGTCGACTTTGCATCCCGTAAAATCAGCATCCGAATAACCAATAAGGTCAAAGAATATGGATTTGGGATACCACAAGCCCACTGTAATAGTACCCTTAAGGTATCGAAAGATACGCTTAACGGTGGACATGTGTGATTCTTTAGGACTAGCTTGATAGCGAGCACACAGACAAACACTAAACATGATATCGGGACGACTAGCAGTTAGGTAAAGTAGACTACCAATCATACCTCGATACTTACGTTAGTTAACAGGTTTGCCGCTTTCATTAGGTTCCAGCTTGGTCGTAGCAGCCGTGGGAGTGCTGATTGGTTTGACGTTATCAAGATCAAACTTCTTCAGCATATCCTTTGCGTATTTTGACTGGCTGATGAATGTTTCTTGCGAAGTTTGTTTGACTTGTAATCCAAGGAAGTAGGTGAGCTCCCCCATCATGCTCATCTCAAATTCATTCTGCATACACTTAGCGAAATCTTGACATAGATTTTCATTAGTGGACCCAAATATGATATCATCAACATAAATTTGAACCAAAAGAATGGTGTCTTGAAAACTTTTGATAAAGAGTGTAGTATCTATCTTCCCTTTTGAAAAACCTTTATCTAGTAAGAAATTGCTTAGGCGTTCATACTAAGCTCTAGGGGCTTGTTTGAGGCCATATAGAGCTTTCTTAAGTTTGTAAACATGGTCGAAAAATTTATGATTTTCAAAACCAGGGGATTGTTTTACAAAAACTCTCCATAATAAAACCATTCAGAAAAGCACTTTTGACATCCATTTGGAAAAGTTTAAAATTTAGAAAATTTACAAAGGCACAAAGCATCCGAATGGATTCAAGTCTTGCAACAGGAGCATACGTCTCATCGTAGTCGATACCTTCCTCTTGGTTGTATCTCTGAGCTACTAGACGAGCTTTGTTGCGAGTGACTGAACCATCTTCATTTACTTTGTTACGAAAAACCCATTTAGTGCCAATAATCGAATGGTTAGCTGGTTTAGGAACAAGTTCCCAGATCTGGCTTCTTCCGAATTGGTTGAGTTCTTCTTGCATAGCAGAAATCCAAAATTCATCATTAAAAGCTTCTAAAACAGTTTTAGGCTCAATTTGCGAAATGAAAGCAGTGCTAGCAATGGAATCTCTTAACGATGATCGAGTACTTACTCCGCATGATACCTCACCAATTACCAAGTTTTTTGGGTGTGACGGCTTGAACGCGAACTTCTTCGGTAAGCCCTCCAGAGAATTGGTTTCAGGGGTAGTATTCATCGGCGTGGAAGTAGATGGTTCAACATCATCGTCGGGGATAGCTGTGTGTCCTTCTTGAATGTGATGTCGGGAAGACCTCTTACTAGCTTCTTTATCGATAGCCTGGATATAGTATCCATATTGGCATGACTAAGACGCTGGTGCCACAACAGTCTTTTATCTTTGTGGGCGTAGAGGCATCTTCCTGCACTGTTAGTATTTCTAGATAGATAGAAAATATAAATGTTATCTTCTCTTATCCCTTCAAAAGCAATGTCTCTCGTTAACCTGTCATAAATGTAGCATTTATTTTATCCAAAGTTAATATCATATCCATGATCAGCAAGATGACTTATGCTGAACAGGTTATGCTTTAACTCGGTCACTAAGCAGACATCCTTTCTTATAAGAGAAGGAGGATAACCAATAGTACCATTACCTATGATGTAGCCCTTTAAATTGTTCCCGAAAGATACATATCCTTCCCACTTCATCGATATTGATGCGAAAAAATTTGCGTCTCCCGTCATATGTCGCAAGCATCCACTATGTGTAGCAGCAGGATAATAGTTATGAGTAGATTAAGAATGATGTCTATGTGCATGTGGTTTATATGCTGCATGAGAGTACGTGTACATATGCACATGGTTACGTGCTGCTTGTGGGTGACGTATTTTACTATTATGAGTGGTCTTGTCTTTTGTGTGTGTTTTGTGACTGTGTGATTAGGTTTGAGGTTGAGTAACCTGTTTTCCCAATCTGATCTCTAATTTCTTAGAGACAGCATTCAGTTCATTACACTTAGCATTTTGTCACGCCCCAGAACCAGAATATTGGAGAGCGGGGGCGAACATAGCCAGCTACGTATATTGAAATGAAGTCCATCTCGCTATACGGTCACGGCTGTCTAGATATGAGGGTTTACTACAAGCCAACAATCTCTTAAGGTCAAGCCTACTGTCTCAATCTCAAGCAAATAATATAATCACAAGATGTTTGACCACCCAAATATACAATAAAAGGCGTCCCAAATATTACATATCAGCTGATCATGAAGCTAGTCGAACAAAATGCTAGGACTAGCAAGAGTTAAGTCATACAGGATCAACCCTAGGATTTGTTAATCATATTTACAGCCCGTAGGCAGACAGTAAGTAAAAGTACATCGAGCTAACAGGTGCTCGTCGGCTAAACGCCTCAAAAGAATAAATTTACAATAGAGTGAGCGAAACAAAATAGAAAACCCACTCGTAGCCCGAGTTTCTTCTAGTCGCCACCATCGGGCTGGAGGTTCGGTAGATCCTCGGGAGCTGCTCCGAAATCTGGCCACACAAAACCAGCTGGGTCAAACCCCAGAAAGAGCAAGTGCCACAAAGGAGGCCACGAAATAAGAACAAAATCCAGCATATCAGAACATAAGAAAATGAAAGAAAAGTACAAGTAATCAAGAGCACGTCAGGACAATAAACGACTAGGGACGTGGAACCATTCTGGGAGCCAGGTTACAACCCGTAAACCAAACAAGGACCGGGGTTGTAACCCTTCGCCTGAATATCTCCTTGTCTCTATCCAATTATTGTTAAAGCAAGTAAAACAATCATGTTCAGGAGTACTAGGTACAGGGACTAGACAAGACTTAGACAGGGCTAGACATCATCCATTCACAAACGGCCAAGCAAATACTACGGCTTACTACTTTAACTAACTAGGGTTATCACAAGCCTAATTACTAACAAGATGCAATGAGAATTTCCCAGTCCCAAGCCCTGCAGACTATCTAGTTATCCTTCCGCGGGTTGAGAGTATGGTTGGGTACATCGCCCCGGAGACGATATACCCTTAGGTGACTTAGAGGGTGCAACACATGACAGTGCGCTGGAAATGTGCTCTACTCGTCGGCAAGCTACAAGTCCAATTAAAGCGCCCAGATAACGAGACTGCCTGTGACTGAAAATTCTCCATGAACTATAGTTAGATCTAGTCATTAGCCTAATCCATGTTCAGTGCGAATCCCTGACCGTGGGAAACCAGGGAGTCACGTCCTAGACATGATGCAAGACAAGATAAGTGGATTGCACAAGCAAGCAAGCAGGAACACCCACGGTGTCAAGTTGATTATACGAGTCAAGTTAGCCGTCGCAACAGCATCAAGATAAATCATGTCAGGGTACTTGTCAGGAGTACGCCACGACGGGCCACTATCATATCAGGTTGGTCATGTCAGGAGTGCACCACTACGGGTCACTGTCGTGTTATGCTAATTCCTTGTCATACCATGCCATGTACAATAGTCATTCCAAACATATTAAGTAAAATCAAGTTCATGACAAAAGGAGTAAGGATATAAAATGGGCGTAAAATATCTAATAAAATATCAATATACAGGACTATAGAAGAGCCAAGCTTAAAGAAATAAAACCAAAACTCCAAGAGCCAATGGTTTGCGCAAGGGGTCAGGGGTTGGATTGTGCAGGGTGTCAGCTGCGCTGGGTGCCAAGTGCGCAGGGGCACAGGGCGCAGGGGCAGATGGCGCATGGGTCAAGTGCACATGAGTGAAGTGCACAGGAGGGATGAAGCATGGGTCAGATTGCGCAGGAGTGAAGTGCACGGGGTTAGATTGCGCATGAGCAGACTGCGCAGGAGTGAACTGTGCAGGGGTGGATTGCGCATGAGCAGACTGCGCAGGAGTGAACTGCGCACGGTGAAGTGCGCAGGAAGGGTTGGCGCATGTTGCTGAGCGCAGTTCGCCAAGGGGCAAGCCGCGGTCGGCGCTGCGCTAAAGAGCGCAGACCGAGAGGGGATGCGCAGTCCAGCACTGCGCTAAAGAGCGCAGGCTGCAGCCTGCTACTCCAGGCCGAGAAGAACACCAAGAACACCAAAAATTCAAATTTTCATATCTTTGTCAAATCAAAGCCAAATCTAGATTTTCAAAGGTCTAACTTGAGTAAAATTGAATTCTCTTCCACATGGAAGCATCAAAACCCACAAAAATCCAACCAAAATAGATCAAAACTATGTAAATCCAAAAATAGTCAAAATCTAGATCTAGGACAATGGAGACTCCAAATCATAAAATGTCAAGTTCTAATGTTAATCTCCATGGCCTAATCTAGCTAATGGACAAATAAAAAGTGGTTCTCATGTGGTGGCAAGGTGCACTTGCCTATGGTGTTTGGTGTTGTGTAGAGGAAGGAAGAAGAAGATGGAGAAATAAATGAGAGAATTATGGAGGAGAGAGAAAAAGTAGGTAGAGTTTTAATGAGGGTGGGTTGTGTTGTGTTGAGGGTGGGTTGTAGGTTAAAGTGCTCCAATGCATTTTAAACCAAACCAAACCAAACCAATTCTCCTCCACAAAATAAACCAAGCCAGGTAAAACCCAATTACGAGAACCAAAATCTGCAAGTCAAGCCAATTACAAGTACATGCCAAAATTCGAGAAAATAAATACAGGTCTGAAATACATGCAAGCTTGACAAAATACGTATTCAAAATATGGGTTTACACATTTAGACCATCAATCTTAGCAATAGAGATCTTGTGTTTGTTCTTTTCTTCAGCAAGCTCTTTGTTGACTACTGAGATCTCACGTGTTTGATTTTCAAAAAGTGCTTCGACATCATATAAGCTTAACTTAAGCTTGGACACCTCATCAGTGACTTCCGTGGGTGGAGTGTCTCTAACATTATCAAGTAAAGAAGAAAGATTTTGAATATCTATTTCATAGCCTTTGATTTTCTCCTTGGCATGCTTATATTTACTAGTGACTTTCTCGTGATCATTTAGAAAGTCATTAAAAGCATCGCTAAGTTCATCAAATGTAAAGTCATCAAGAGTTTCGCTAGTTACCTTTTCGGATGTTGCCATTAGGCAGACATTAGCGGTGTCTTGAGGAGAGTCATCTTCTTCCTCAGAATCACTTGCTTCGCTTTCGTGCCAAATACTAGTGTTGGTATACTTTCTCGAAGAAGGCTTCTTGTAGGGCTTCTCATATCTGTTACCTTTCTTGCGAAGGGACAGTCCTTTCGAACGTGTCCAGTCTTTTTGCAGCCGTAGCATGTTGGTTCTTCCTCGTCGTCTTGTTGTTGTTCCTTCTTTCTTTGGTTAAAATGAAGGAACTTTTTGAAGTTGCAGACTAGAAGAGCTTGATCATCACCTTCTGAATTGTCATCGTCAGTCTCTTCAGGATCAGCCCTTCGACGATGAGCTTTTAGGGCAATCTCTTTTGCCTTTGGAGCCGGTTCGTCGAAGCCTTTAAGGTCGAGCTCGTGGGTCATCAGCTTTTCCATCAAAGTTTCCATAGACATTTTGGTGAGATCATTGCCTTCTATAATTGTTATTACCTTAGGGTTCTAGATTTTCGGTAGCCCCCTAAGTAACTTACGGACCTTCTTATGATTGGAGTATTGTTTGCCAAGAGATGACAGAGGATTGATGACGTCAAGGAACCTTGTGAACATTTGGGTGATCGTCTCATTCGTCTTCATCTTAAATGCCTCGTATTCTTGAGTAAGACGACTGATATTAGATTCCTTGACTTGAGTGGTTCCTTAATGCGTCACTTCCAGATGCTTTCATACTTTGTGCGAGGTGGTGCATGTCGAGACCCTGTTAAATTTATTCCTGTCTATTGTACAGAAAATAGAATTAATAGCTCTAGCATCTAGACTTGCCTGTTTCTTTTCCTCGTCAAAATATTTGTCGTTGGGTTTCTCGATGAGATCTCCCTCGACAACTATTCTGGCAGGCTTTTTGTAACCATCGGTGACAATGGTCCACAGGTCGAAGTCTAGAGACTTGAGATATAAACTCATCCTAGTTTTCCAATAGGTGTAGTTGGTTCCATCAAATAGGGGTGGCCTATGAGTGGACTGTCCTTCAGCATGGTTGGAAAACATAGGTTGTGTGGTTGCCATGGATCAGCTCTAGGATGTTAGTTCTCGTTAAGAGAACAAAGCTCTGATACCAATTGAAGAACAGGTAGACAACTCTAGAGGGGGGTGAATAGAGTTTATAACAATAATAGCCAAATAAAAATTAAACTCTTTTCACCAACAGTAAATAATAAGAGTAGTAAATGCAGAAATAAAAAGATCAAGAGAGCATACGCAAACACAGTCGTTTTTAACCTGGTTTTCCTCGTGGAGGACTAGTCCAGGCCTAAGAACTCTAGCTCATGATTAAATCCACTATTTGTGAAATAGTAGTTATACCCCGTGCCTTTTCTTCAGAAGAGCACGTCAACTTCTTACAAAGATCGTTGTGGCGATGCTTGAAATTTTCCAAGCGACTTTCTTGACTCTTGCACAAACTCCTAACTGAATAGCACTGAGCACTTTGAGGCTTAGGAAGCTTGTGGCTAGTAGATGAGAACGTTAAGGCTTGTATGAGGCTTATAGAGAAGAGAAGATAATTGGATGATTGAAAATGAGAGAATTCAAGGCCTATTTATACTAGTTGGGATAGGCAGAATTCGGCCAGAATTCTGTGTCAAGAATTTAATTTTTTGGCCGTTGGACAATTAGCATACAGCAAACCCTAAAAATTAGGGTCCTGTAATTTAGGGGACAAAGTTCGGCCCGAACTCTGTGTGGAGGTAGAGTTCAGCCCGAACTCTGTCTCCATAGGACAGAATGTTCAAATGGGCTTTTGTGGGCTAGTTTGGCTTGGTGGAGCTTTTGGTTTTGTTTGGGGATAATGCTTAAGCCCAGAATACCCAGTGCTACTCAGTTTACATTTAGCTAGACTCAATAAATATAAAATAATACAGACTCTAAAACTGAGTACGATGCAGGAGAGAGCCGACGTCCGTCTTGCACTGAGTTCTGTCTTGATATGTCATATTGAATTATGACAAGTATCATATTGTCAATTTATCAATATTTGGTTGACTGTGATTTGCGTCAACACTGTCGTTTCTATTTTGAAAGAAAAAAAACCACGTTATAATAATATATATGTCCATATGTAAATCATGTTAACTGATATATAAATATGCATTACCAGCTCCTCTTTAAGACCGACATATCCCTTCCTGCTTAAACGGTGAGGAAACTTGCTCTTGGCTCTCCGTGCAGTTTGCTCCTTGCTTATTTTCTTATGATTACAACACATGAAGGTAGAGAAGAAATAAGATTTATATAATAGGGACCTAGTCATCCTTGTTATGCATAAAAAAGTAATTTTGACAAGTTAACCTTAAAATTTGCAGACAGTTTGCTTTTAACGAATTTCTCCCACACAGATTGTTTCAAGTCCCTGAGTACTTTGGTGGAGGGTGCTTGAGAAGCTCAAGATTGCCCTCATTCGGATAAATCCAATGCTTGGTGAGTTGACCTTTTAATGCCCTCCAACTCCGAGCCATGGATGCTAACACAAAGGCTTTACTATTTAGATCCAAGTCAAATTTGGCCTACAACAGAAAATAAACATTCAGCATCTATACTTGAGTGCATAACATACTGCATAACATGTAAAGCATTCCATTCAATAACAAGCAAGTTCAATTGCTGGTTGGATTGGATAAAGTGTCTGGACCACATTTTCAAGAGGACAAAGTTGCATGACAGACCAATAAATTACATGACAGACCAAAGTATGTTTCACATGCCAAATTGTTTTACCAAATAATCTGTATGTACACTATGAATATACACTAAAAATGTAAGTAAACATACATTAGTATGGAAGAGGAAGAAGCATATGTTTTACCTGAATAGCAGTCCATAAACTCTTTTTAATTGATTCTGGCACTTTATGACAACTTGGATAAGTTACTTTTACTAAGGACTTCACTGTGACGCCGCAGTAAGTTGCCAAATTAATTTTGCCTTCACCAATTGGTTGCCCAATATCGTTATAATTCATCTTTATCCTCTTCATTCTCTTTGATTTTGCTGACTTTTTTGGATTTTGATGCCCCTCTACCTTTTTTACCGCCACAATTTTGTTTCCCGGAATCCACTTCATTGTGCTTTGTAGCCTCTAACAAATTAATGGCATAATCATATTCACATTAATCTTGCTAACATGATCTATAATTGTCAAGCATATAAAAGATTAACTATTAGTAAATTATCATAGTCTGAAACGAATTCTTGCTGAACTGTGCTTGTAGCGTGAAACTGTGCTTGAAATAGCCTGAAACTGTGCTTCAAAAGAAGAGATAATAAAATTAATGTCATGGTTATGATCTCTCATATACATAATCAATTATAAATGCAAATTAATGATTTTTTGATAATACTAAACACCCCAGGACACAATAAGTAGACCATAAAATATAGTAGCTTGCAGCAACATATTAAGACAATTCTAGGTCAAAATAGACTACAGTTTCTCCCATATACTCTGAGATCAACATAGACTACAGTTTCGAGAAAAAACACATATTAAGACAATAAAGATGAGGGGTTTCTATGAAGCAGTTCTTAAAACAATTCACTTGCAGCCATAAAGTAGTCATTGTCTTAAAACAATTCACTTGCAGCAACATTTCAGACTTGTGGCTACTAAGTAATTTTCACTTGCAGCAACATTTCAGACTTGCAGCAACAACAGCTCGATAAAATGATTTTAGACTTGCAGCAACAGCATTTCAGACTTGCAGCAACAACATTTCAGACTTGCAGCAACATTTCAAACTTGCAGCCATAAAGTAGTCATTGTCTTATGAGGATTTCAGACTGCAGCAACATTTCAGACTTGCAGAAACAGTTCTTAAAACAATTCACAATAATTTCTTAAAATTATTCACTTGCAGCAACATTTCAACAAGAAGATTTGGACTGTGCAATCCAAGTTCCCTCGCAATCTTCACGTAAATAGGTCGAGGGTGATTCATCAACAACATCAAATGACTCAAAATTCGGTACTTTATTGCATGTTTCATTTGTAACAAAACAATCGATTCCCTCGTCGTCATTGTCTTCATCATAATAAATCCTTTGAGGAGTCGATAAAACGATTGACCACTTATCATCCAATTGATCAGGAACATAAAACACTTGCTTTACTTGAGAGGGCAAAACAAAAGAGTCAGACTTGTGGCCAACTCTACCAAGCTCGACCAATGTAAAACCAAGTTTATCAACCTTAACACTATTCTTGTTGTCAACCCAATCGCACTTGAAGACGGGAATTCGGAAGGAGAAATAGTCAAGCAACCAAATCTCTTTGCTAACATCGTAAAATGTCATACCTAAGATGATGGGATTGTTGTCCTTTGTGCTAGCAACTACGCGGATAACCTCACACGGAGTACTAAGAAATTCAAACGGAGATATCCGGAGATCTCTGGTTCTACTTCTCCTTCCTTTGGTGTGGGAAAATTCTTGCCACTAAAGCCACTCCCCTGTTTGCTTGACTCGTACATCGTCACGATCTTTTCGTTTGATAGAGACACCCTTTAATTGCATAACCTGGGAACTTAATCACGTGATGTCGAGGTCCTTGAGCTATCCATTTTAAGACATCAGGGACATTGCTAGTTGGGTCTTCTTGCGCAGCCTCAACCTGGCATTTTTTTTCTAAGTTCAATATTTTATTTTCACTAAGTAGAACATAAAATATAGTAGCTTAATCAATACCCTTGATCGTAACCAACTAATAAAGCTGCGATTGTGCTCATCTTCTAACCATTTTGCACTTTTCACTCTACGAGGGTGCAGCTTTTTCAAGTAAGCCTCGTGCTCCCTATCAAGTAAGAAGTAGAATTTTGTTAATTACAAAGCGAAATATAAAAAAAATGTACTTGGTCCAAAGATAAAACTAAGTAAAGAGTAATATAAACATCTTTACTCGATATAAGGTTGAACATCATTTGTGTTGTGCAACACATAAAGATGTGCTTGGTCCAAAGATAAGCGGTCAACTTCACAGATATTTCCTTTTCCTATAGGTTTTTCCTCATTCTTCGTAGAAGGAACTCCAATGGCGGGTTGTTCTTCTAGGAATTTTGAACAAAACTCAATGGCTTCCTCTGCGATATAACATTGTACAATACACCCTTAAGGACGATTCTTATTTCTCACATAACCCTTTATCACACCCATAAACCTATAATGAACAAATGATAAAGATAAAAATGATTACACAAACATCAATCATGTTACTACATAAGGGAAACCAAAGTTCAGAATAGACCAACCTCTCTGGTGGGTACATCCATCGAAAGAAAATCGGACCGCCAAGTTCGACCTCCCTGACAAGGTGCACCATTAGATGTACCATTATATCAAAGAATGATGGTGGAAAATATTTTTCCAATAAGCATAATGTGATCACAAGATTATTTTGGATATCTTGCAATTTTTGTACATTCACGACTTTGGCACAAAGGACATTAAAGAAGAAACATACTCGTATAATAGCATATCTCACATGCTTCGGCAACACACCACGCATTGCAACAGGAAGTAGTTGTTGCATTAGAACATGACAATCATGGGATTTGAGACCATATAACTTTAGATCTTCCATTGAGACATTAGATCTAAAATTCGAAGAGTAACCATCTGGGACCTTAAGGTCATGCAAAGTTTGACACACTATTCTTTTCTCTTGCCTCGATAAAGAATAACATGCAGCTGGAAGATAAATCCCATTTTTCTTATTATGTGGTGCCAATTCATTCCTTAAGCCCATCTCTACAAGATCTTTGTGACTATTGATCCCATCTTTTGTTTTTCCAGGAATATTTAATAGGGTCCCAATGATACTATCGCAGACATTCTTCTCAATGTGCATGACATCCAAGTTATGTCTAATAGGAAGATATCTCCAATACTCCAGCCCAAAAAAATGGATTTCTTCTTCCAACAACTTGTAACTTTGTCTTTTCGTACTTCGTTTTTCGTCTTCTTTGGTGTCAATTTCTTTTGCAATTCAACTTCCTTCTTCTTCTTCTTTGAAGTCTTCTTCTCTGATATCCTTTTCTGGAATATCTTTTTTTACCCCCAAGAAATGTCAATCCTCGCAACCTTTATTAATATTTGTTCCCCACTTAATGGTTCAGGATGAGTTTCGAACTCTTTGTCACCATTAAATGCCTTTCTTTGTGATCGAAAAGAATGATTATGCGGCAAATACCTTCTGCGACCAGTGTAAATGTTCTTGTTGTAATGTTTCAATCTATCTGAATAAGTATTTTCGTTGCATATTGGACAAGCAAAATATCCTTTCATACAACAACCAGACAAGTTGCCAAATGCAGGAAAATCGTTAACAGTCCATAACAATACAGTTCTCAATGTAAAAGATTCTTGCCGATAGGCATCGTAAGTCACAACTCCATCCTTCCACAGCAACTGGAGATCCTCAATCAATGGTGCTAAGTAATCATCTATGTCATTTTCAGGTTGTTGGGGGCCTGATATCAACAATGTGAACGTTCTCTTCATACACAACCAAGGTGGTAAATTATAAGTTTTTAGCATTACAAGCCAACAACTGTACCTACTACTGCGTGAACTAAATAGATTAATCCCATCGGCTGAAAGAGAGAGTCGAAGGTTTCTGGCTTCTGCTGCAACTCTGGAAATTTATCATCAATTGTCTTCCACGTCGGTGAATCTGTGGGATGACGCAATTAGCCATAAACTTCCCTTTCGTCTACATGCCACGTCAAATTCTTTGATGTTTGTACCGATCGAAACCACCTTTTAAAGCGTAAAATGGGTGGAAAGTAACATAGAACTTTAGCTGGGATGACCTTTTTTGCTCTTCCTGACTTCGTTCAGACATATTCTTTTTTTACCTTATATCTCGACGTTACACACGTAGGACATGAGGTTGCATTTTCATAATCTTTTCTGTAGAATATGCAATCATTCGGACATGCATGTATTCTCTTATATCCCATTCCAAATATTGAGAAGCAACGCTTAGCCTCCCTAGTAGTTACAGGCAACTCATTTTCTTCCGGAAGCATGTCGGCGAACAATGTCAACACATCTGAAAAGCTTTTATCACTCCAACCACTCTTGGCCTTGATACTAAAGAGCTTCACTATCGCAGATAACTTCAAATACTTTTTACAACCATTATACAATGGTTTCTTAGCATCATCAAGCAATGAATTAAAGTTTGCTTCATCATCTCCTGCATTGTTGTTCCATTTTAACGCATGGAACATCTCTAGTGTATCTGCCACATCATTTAAAGTATACATATCATAGTCCTTATAAACAGACGCACATGTATCCTCACACACTTTATTAGGATCAAGTTCTCCATGCCATATCCATATAGTATACCTTGGATCGATACCAATTGTCGTCAAATGAAATTTTACATCTTCTAAACTCAGACTATAGAGATTCTCTCACTCATTACATGGACATCTAATGAAGTCGAGATCATCCCCACTAGCTTTAACATGCTTCATAAATTCATCAACTCCGGCTCTATATTCTTCCGATAATAGGTGCTTTGTCATCCAAGATCTATTCCTCTGTATAATAAAGCAAAACACCGAGTAAGTGATTGTAACTTTAAAGTTTCATTTCAAGCTGAATGCGAAGAAGATTGATTCTAGAATGGCCAATGTGAAGTAGATGGCCAATAAATTCAGACTCATGAAAGTGGAGAAGATTGATTCCAGAATATAATTTTAATTGCTAAAGTTAAAAAAGAAGAACAGGACTTAGGAATAGTTCATTTGGTTATTACAAAACAGAAAATGGTTTACAATTCCCTATATGTGCATACGGGTATAAAAGGTAACAAGATGTCAAAATATGTAAGAATATATATTGAGAAAGTCTATATGAATCATCTACATAACTACAAGAGAGGGTCAAATAAACCTAAAAAAAGAGTTGGTCAACGCTCACATCCAACATGACCGATGTCATTTAAGCTAAAGGTGTACAGTCAAACAATTACAAATTGATGTCTAAGATCCATCCCACCCTTAATGCATGTGCAATGTGCACACTATAAAAAATAAGTTATATTGCAAGGACTTGATTTTAAGACAATATGACATGGCACATAAAACAGACACGGTACCGATTTCTGCGTGACCTGGAGTAATTTCGAGTGTAAAAATGCCGTGTTCAACATGTGTCATACACGATGTTACAGGGACATTGTTCTCTTTTTTGTCCATGATTTCTAGAAAATAGGGCAATTGAAAAGAACATGTCACAATAATCAAAACAAATCTAACTCACAGAAACTAGATACAGCAGATAACTGATTAGAAGCCTAATACAAGATCTAATCACAACGAAACATTCTAACCAACCTTGATACCCGAACGAGTCTCCATGAAGTTCAACTTGTAAGTATTCGTCCGAAAGCAATAGAATTAACACCCTTCCCCAGGCAGCAATGGAACCCCAAGATTGCCCTTATCCACACTGCAAGAACCAACAAAGAAAGAAACAAGAAGATGAACCAAGACCCGAAGCTGCACGGACAAAGAAAATGCCTCACAAATTAGTTAAAAAAGAAAATGCATTCAAAGATTTCCAAACATGCATTCAAAGATTTCAGCCATCTTTTGAAAACTAGGAAATATAAAATAAGCCCTAACCTACGGATAGAAATTAGGTCAAAAATTAGAGGATTTTACTAAAATCATGTCGAGGCAAAATTTAGGGCATAAAATAAGCAATAATCGAGACATAATTTAGGACAAACCATGTCGTCGGCGGTGGAGGAGTTTGCACACCGGTGATGAAGGCTACGCTGGTGACAACCTTCGCTCTGCGGTGGAGTCTGTAACCGAGGGGAGAGGGCTGCGGGCTGAGGGCAGTGGGGGAGCGGGGAGAAGGAGAGTGGAAGCGACGAGTTAGGGAGAAAGAGAGAGGATGAGGGTTTAGGCTTTTTCTTAAGTACGGGAGAAGTGCGGAAGAGTTGAGATTTTGACTTAAATTTTGGTACTTTTTTTCATAACGCTTGTATCACTAAAAGGCTATCAATATCGTTTATATTGGACACTGTCATAGAATGGAGTCTTGCTGAACTTTGATAACGCTTCTTTATCAGCTATCATGAAATCCACTTATCAAGCGTCATTAATAGGTCTTTTTGTTGTAGTGCAAGTTCTACGCAACAAAGCACGTCTAGTGGTACAAGGTTATAATCAAAAAGAAGATATTGATTATGACGAGACATATGCTCTTGTTGCTAGACTAGAAGCTATCTGCTTGTTTTGTGCATTTGCATATTTTCACAAATTCAAACTTTTTCAAATGGACGTGAAAAGTGCATTTTAAAATAGCTTTTTAAAAGAAAAAGTTTTGTGTTGCAACTCCCTGGTTTTGAAGATTTTTAAAAATTCGATCACGTCTCCAAACTTAGGAAAGCACTCTATGGACTCAAACAAGCACCTTGTGCTTGGTATGAACGCTTAAGTACCTTTCTACTTGAAAGTGGATTTTTAAAAGGAAGAGTTAATACTACTCTATTTATCAAGTCTTCAGATGATTGTATACTTCTTGTGCAAATTTATGTAGATGACATAATATTCGGTTCTAATAATGAAAAACTTTGTCAAGAATTTGCTAAGTGTATGCAGAATGAGTTTGAAATGAGTATGATGGGAGAACTAAACTACTTCCTATGACTCCAGATCAAACAACACCCACAGAGAACATTCAACAACCAAGCTATGTATATGAAGGATTTACTGAAGAAGTACGACTTCGACAACGTAAAACCTATCGGAACTCCAATGGCTACATCAACTCGGCTTGACATTGACGAAAGTGGCAAACTAGTCGACCAACATAAGTATAAAGGTATCATTGGTAGTTTATTATATTTAACTGCTAGTCGCTCGGATATAATGTTTAACGTTTGCATATATGCTAGATATCAAGCTAATCCTAAGAAATCACACTTATGCGCAGTTAAGCGTATCTTCCAATACCATAAGAAAACTTCTACAGTCGGCTGGTGGTATCCCAAAACCACATCTTTTGACTTGATAGGTTATTTAGATGAGGATTCTGCCACAACATCGGTCTGACCCGCGTTTGCACCATCCTGTCTCATGTCACGAACGGACGCCAAGTAGCCTTCGCATCCGGAATGAAGCAGCTTCCGAGCAAAAATTATCGAGATCATCATGCAAGTTGGCGATGCTTTACCACACGAATAGCAGAATTTGGCCACTCCAGCTATGCGGAAGGTGACCTTCTTTCCTGTGCAGTCGATGGTAGCGTTGCAAGGACCGAGTCAATCCATACCTAGTATGATATCGAAGTCCTTCATATCTAGAACTATCGCATCAAGACCGATCTTTTGACCCCCAATACATATGATTCCTCCCCCGCAGGCTAAAGGTCTAACGACACTATAGGAAATTTGTGCTCGGCGGCGAAGTCCGCCGATATGAAACTATGTGAAGCGCCTGAATCAAAGAACACACGAGTAGGTACATTATTGAAATTCAATATACCTGTCACAACAGTGTCGGAGGCGAACGCCTCGTCCTGGGTTAGGGCGAAGACGCGCCCTTGAGCATTAGGATGTCGGTCTTGGTTGTTGGGTTGAGTGGGCTGAGGAGGTCGAAGCGCCTGTCCTCGATTCTCTTGACGGTTTTGTTATGGCGGGACATTGCGATTCAGTCGAGAATTTGGGAAGTTTCGAGCAAAGTGACCCCTCTGTCTGCAAGCGAAGTACTCTGCCTTGGTGGCAAAGCAGTGGTCGTCATTGTGCCCATGCTGGCCGTAATTTGTGCATTACGGTAACGGGTTCCGACCCTTATAGCCGCCAGTGTATGGACACTTTGACGCGTAGTTGTTACCTCCCGTATAGCTAGGACGCTTGTGGTTTGAACGATTCACAACATCGACAGTGACAGAAGGGTATTGGCTCTCAAGACGGAAAGCATGATTCAGAGCCTCGCCCATGGTTTTATACTCCGGGACCGTCACAAGAGTTGCAATAGAGGGCCGCAAATCCACTTCAAAATGTCACACACGACACTCCTCTGGGTGGAGAAACGCACCAGCAAATTTCGATAATCTGTTGAACTCCGCTGCGTACTGTTGTACTACCCGGTTCCCTTGCTTCAACTGCATGAACTCATTTTCCTTCGCTTGACAAACGGCTGACGGTAGGTACTCGACTTTGAAAGCTTTACAGAACGTGGCCCAAGAGATCGACGCTATGTTGTTGTCACGTCGGATCGCTCGTTTGTGCAAGGCCTACTAGTCGTGCGCGTTCAACCGTATTTGAAGTTGTGTGCAGGCGACTTGCTTTGATTCTTCAATGCCGAGGAGCTCAAAGTGATCTTTTAGCTCTTCCAACCAGTCGATGGCAATAGAAGGGCCTTCGGTGCCGCTGAGGAAGTGCGGCATGCTTTCTTGAATTCTGACACTTCAAAGTTGTATCTTTTCGGTGTCGCCGGTTGTTGCTCGGGCTCCTATTGATCGACGTCAATGGATTGGGCCGTCAGGGCGGTGACAGTAGGCGCAGCCACAGAGTTTCCATTGGACACAATTGTCTGGATGATCTGCTGCAGAGTATCTAACTGTTTTTGTTGCATCTTAGTTTGTGCGTCGAAGCGAGCTTCGAATTGGGCATGTCGCACCTCCGTCGATTGATGTCGGTTCTCGAACTATTTCTGATGTGCCTCCATCATGTGCAGCATCCTTTCGATGGTATTGTTAGTAGCTCCGGCCCGTGAACTGCTCGAGCCGCTAGAAGTGCTCTGTTCTTGCTCGGCCACGGGCTCCGGCACTTCTGTAATACGAAGGCAAATGCATCAGTCTCGAATAATTACAGACTCATTGTATGGAACAACTTATCTCATCGATGAGAGGTCAAAGATTGGAAACTTTAGACATGAGGCCAGAGGATGTAAAGCCGTGCTCTGATACCATTATGTCACGCCCCGATTCCGTAGAATCGATAGTCGTCCCCCGGGCGTGATGCCGTGCGAACCTAAGTTGCAATCGCACAAGGCATAGTCATAAGGTTATCCAAAATACAACATCAAGTTAGAGACGCAGAGAAATTGAATGACACATTTGAAATAGAAGTAAACTTTTCATTGATAATAAAACTTTATTTACATGACTCCTTTACAATCAGTGCTGCGCGGGCTTACAACATGACTCAACTTACAAAACGGAAGCTGATGACTGCTACGTTACATCCCTTTTTACAACCAAAATATTACACTTTCCACCTGCTATTGAGGGAAGTCGAGTCGTCATCTTTTCTTTCTTTTGGACTGAGTGCGGGGTCTCAAAAGGATTTCCAGAAACAAGCCTTCAACTCACGAACAAGGCTTTAAAATTATTCTCACTGCCTTGAGCTTTAAGTGGCATGCCCTTCCTAGTTTGGGGTACCTGCGTGGAGAGCGAGGATCAGTACATTACACTTTGTACTGGTGCATGGCTATTTATGTTCCAAGCTCTCATTTGGTTGAAGAGTTTATGTGACTTAGTTTATGAATGTTTCTAACCAACCTAATAAATTTCGACAAGCATATAACAAGCATAATGAAATTCACGTTGGAATTCACCCACGGCGGACGGTGCCGAGCATTAAGAGACTTACCATGTTCTTCCCTATAAATTGTTATTATTTTCATACAAAATGCAATACTACGTGTGATTGGTCGCTGTCTCCCAGAGCCATCTTGGACTCCTTTAGCTTTTGTTAGTCGGGGCCCTTTCAGCGTGAGTAGCGAGCCCCGCTACAAGTCTCCGCCTAACCCGTGCCCAGCACAGCTATATACTTATTTCCTTTCTTGGCCGCAACGGTCCCGTGGCCTCGGGTTGCCGTGCGAGGAAACTTCTACCTTGTCGACAAGTTGTCTATGACCGTGCAAAGACAATTTTTAGTTATTAAGGTATAGCCTACATTCTCTTTGAAAACATGATCATTTTATCGTGTCTGCGCCCTTGTTTTTATTCTTTCATTCGCAACAACATTATCGATTTACCTAAGAAGGCGTTGAAAAGAGAAGGCTTAGCCACTCACCTTGAGTTTTGCATGAGGCGAGAGACTTGTTAGCCGTGCTAGACGTCGCCTACGCGATTACCTAAAATCGCCCAAGCAACCGATTAGAACACTGTATTATTCAAGAAGTTCGATAGAAAATGCGAGTTCGAAATGCAAACCATGAAGACCATCGAAAACATTCACGAAAACGTATTCAGAAAGCCAAACCCAAAACCAACGCAAGCGGTGTGAAAAACAGAGCAACAGTAGGTCTCTCCCGACTCAGCCGCAGAGTCAATCCTTGAGGCACAACCCACTGAATATGGGACTTGATTTCGAAGAAGCCATTCCATAACGGGGATTGGATCTTAATTCAACCATTCCCGTTCGACCGATTCCATCGATCCTGACCTATCGGTTCTGACCGAATCGGTGGCGACAGTGTTCCTTTCTCGCGCACCCCGTGGATGGAGAATGGGGTACGACGTAGGGACGGGGCACTACACCATAACCAACTAAGAAAAAGTTTCGTCCTTGAAACTTAAGAAAAGAACCTACCGCTAGGAAAATAGAAAAGGGAACATTTCCCTCATCTCTGACTCTAGTTTCCAGGTCGACTCTTCGACCGCATGTTTCTTCCAGAGCACTCGAACGAGTGGAATAGCGCAGTTGCAGAGAAGTTTATCTTTGTGCTCCATGATTTGAATAGGCTCTTCGACATATGACAAATCCGCCTTTAAATCCAGCTGACCCAAATCCACCACATGGCTCGGATCGTGCACGTACTTTCGCAACTGTAAGACATGGAAGACGTTGTGTACCTCCGACAACGCAGGCGACAAAGCAATTTGGTAAGCTACTGGGATGACTCGTTTCAATATCTCGAACGGACCAACAAATCTTGGGCTCAACTTTTCTTTCGCACCGAATCTGGTAACTCCACGCATGGGCATTACTTTCAGGAATACATGGTTGCCTTCCGAGAACTCGAGGGGGCGTCGGTGCGTGTCAGCATAACTCTTTTGTCGACTTTGTGTTATTTTCAATCTCTTCCGTATCAACTTGACCTTCTGCACAGTCTGCTCCACCAGTTCTGGGCCAAGTATCTGTCGTTCCCCAACTTCATCCCAGCAAATGGGCGATCTGCACTTCAGACCGTACAAAGCTTCATACGACGCCATTTGGATGCTGGATTGATAGCTGTTGTTGTATGCAAACTCGGCCAACGGTAGATGAACGTCCCAGCTTGACTTCAAGTCGATCGCACAGAGTCGTAATATGTCCTCGAGAATCTGGTTCACCCACTCTGTTTGGCCGATAGTCTGAGGATGATAAGCTGAGTTAAACTTTAACTTGGTCCCCAACGCTGAATGAAGACTACTCCAGAAGTATGCCACGAACCATTCATCCCGATCCGAAACGATAGATACTGGGACCCCGTGCAGCCGAACTATTTCATCAAGGTATATCTGAGCAAGGCGGTCGACGCTCCAAGTAACTTTAATGGCTATGAAGTGCGCTGACTTGGTTAGTTGATCGACGATGACCCAGATGGCGTCGTTTCCCCGCGGCGTCCTTGGCAAGCCAACAACAAAGTCCTTAGTGACATGATCCCACTTCCACTCTGGAATGGTAAGGTTCTGCATCTCTCCACCCGGTCGCTGGTGCTCGGCTTTGACTTGCTGACAGGTATACCCTTCAACACAAAGAGCGCTATGTCCCTCTTCATGCCGTGCCACCAAAAGACAACGCAGATGTCCTTATACATCTTGGTGCTACTAGGATGCAAGAAATATTTTACATAATACGTCTCCGACATTATCTCCTTTCTAAGTTCTGCGTCATTCGGAACGCATAGCCGACCCTGCACTCGCAAGGCTCCCGACTCGTCCTCTGCAAAGTCGAATGCTTTCCCTATCGATATCAGCTTCCGCATCTTCTTCAGGTATGGGTCATCCTTCTAAGCAGACTTGATTCTCTCCAATAGGCTCGGTTCCAGCCGTATTTGTGCCAGTTTCATGTCTCTAAAATGAACTCGGAGTTCAATGCCCATTCCTTCCAAGTCACGCAATAGTCGACTGTTGATGCATAATGAAGCTAAGTACTTCCGGCTCAGCGCATCTGCTGCAACATTTTCTTTGCCCGGCGTATAGTCGATTGGGCGGTATGCCGGATAGCTCGTCCGGGAACACGTCTGGGAATTCTGTCATAACGTCGGTCTGATCCATGTTTGTACCATCCTGTCTCAGGTCACGAACGGACGCCAAGTAGCCTTTGCATCCGAAATGAAGCAGCTTCCGAGCAGAAATTTCCGAGATCACCAAGCAGGTCGGCGATGCTTCACTACGAATAGCAGAATTCGGGCACTCCAGGTATGCAGAAGGTGACATTCTTGCATGTGCAGTCGATGGTAGCATTGCAAGGACTGAGCCAATCCATACCCAGTATGATGTCGAAGTCCTTTCTTTCTAGAACTATCGCATCAAGATCGACCTTTTGATCCCTAATACATATGATTCCTCCCCCGCAGGCTAAATTTGTGAGTAGTGGCATGCCCGAAGGCATACTTATACTAAGGTCGAGGTCTAACGACATTATAGGAACTTTGTGCTCGGTAGCGAAGTCCGCCGATATGAAACTATGCGAAGCACCTGAATCAAATAACACACGAGCAGGTACATTATTGAAATTCAATATACCTGTCACAATAGTGTCGGAGACGAGTGCCTCGTCTCGAGTCAGGGCGAAGATGCGCCCTTAAGCATATGGACGTCGGTCTTGGTTGTTGGGTTGAGTGGGCTGAGGAGGTCGGAGCACCTGTCCTCGATTCTCTTGACAGTTTTGTTGTGGCGGGACATTGCGATTCAGTCGTAGATTTGGGCAGTTTCGAGCAAAGTGACCCCTCTGTCCGCAAGCGAAGCACTCTGCCTTGGTGGCAAAGCAGTAGTCGTCAGTGTGCCTATGCTGGCCACAATTTACGCATCACGGTAACGGGTTCCACCCCATATAGCCGCCAGTGTATGGATGCTTTGATGCATAGTTGTTACCACCCGTATAACTAGGACGCTTGTGGTTGGAACGATTCATAACATCGACAACGACGGAAGGGTATTGGCTCTCAAGGTGGAGAGCATGACTCAGAGCCTCTCCCATGGTTTTGTACTCCGGGACCATCACATGAGCAGCAATAAAGGGCCCCAGACCCACTTTGAAATGTCACACACGATACTCCTCTGTGAGGAGAAATGTACCAGCAAATTTGGACAATCTGTTGAACTCTGCTGTGTACTATTGTACTGCCCGGTTCCCTTGCTTCAACTGCATGAACTCATTTTCCTTCGCTTGACGAACGGCTGACGGGAGGTACTCGACTTCGAAAGCTTTACGGAACGCGGCCAAAGAGATCGGCGCTGTATTGTTGTCGCGTCGGATCGCTCGTTTGTGCACGGCCCACCAGTCGTGCGTGTTCAACCGTAGTTGAAGTTGAATGCAGGTGACTTGCTTTGATTCTTCAATGCCGAGGAGCTCGAAGTGATCTTCTTGCTCTTCCACCAGTCGATGGCAATAGAAGGGCCTTCGATGCCGCTGAAGGAAGTGCGACACGCTTTCTTGAATTCTGACACTTCAAAGTTGTATCTTTTCGGTGTCGTCGGTTGTCGCTCGGGCTCCTCTTGATCGACGTCGATGGGTTGGACCGTCGGGGCGGTGACAGTAGGTGCAGTCGCGGAGTTTTCGTTGGCCACAATTGTCTGGACGATCTGCTGCAGAGTATCTAACTGTTTTTGTTGTAGCTTAGTTTGTGCGTCGAAGCGAGCTTCGAATTGGGCCTGTCACGCCTCCGTCTGTTGATGTCGGTTCTCGGACTATTTTTGCTGTGCCTCCATCATGCGCAGCATCCTTTCGATGGTATTGTTAGAAGCTCCGGCTCGCGAACTGCTCGAGCCGCTAGAAGCGCTCTGTTCTTGCTTGGCCACGGGTTTCGACACTTCTGTAATACGAAGGCAAACGCATCAGTCTCAAATTATTATGGACTCATTATATGAAACAACTTATCTCATCGATGCGAGGTCAAAGGTTTGAAACTCTAGACATGAGGCCAAAGGATGTAAAGCTGTGCTCTGATACCATTATGCATGCCCTGATTCTGTAGAATCGATAGTCGTCCCCCGAGCGTGATGTCGTGCGAACCTAAGTTACGATCGCACAAGGCATAGTCATAAGGTTATCCGAAACACAGCATCATGTTAGAGACGTGGAGAAATTGAATGACACATTTGAAATAGAAGTAAACTTTTCATTGATAATAAAACTTTATTTATATGACTCTTTTACAATCAGTGTCGTGCGGACTTACAACATGACTCAACTTACAAAACGGACGCTGATGAGATAGTCGTTCCATATATTACATCCCTTTTTACAAGCAAAATATTACACTTTCTACCTGCTATTGAGGGAAGTCGAGTCGTCATCTTTTCTTTCTTTTGGACTGAGTGCGGGGTCTTCAAAAGGATTTCCAGAAATAAGCCTTCAACTCACGAACGAGGCTTCAAAAGTATTCGCATCGCCTTGAGCTTTAAGTGGCACGCCCTTCCTGGTTTGGGGTACCTGCGTGGACAGCGAGGATCAGTACAATACACATTGTACTGGTGCATGGCTATTTAAGTTCCAAGCATTCGTTTGGTTGAGGAGTTTATATGACTTAGTTTATGAATGTTTCTAACCATCCAAATAAATTTCGACAAGCATATAACAAGCATAACGAAATTCATGTTGGAACTCACCCATGGCAGACCGTGCCGCGCATTAAGAGACTTACCATGTTCTTCCCTGTCAATTGTTATCATTTTTATACCAAGTGCAATACTACGTGTGATTGGTAACTGGCTCCCAGAGCCATCTTGGACTTCTTCAGCTTTTGTTAGTTGGGGCCCTTTCAGCGCGAGTAGCGAGCCCCGCTGCAAGTCCCCGCCTAACCTGTGCCCAGCACAGCTATATACTTGTTTCCTTTCTTGGCCGCAACGGTACCGTAGCCCCGGGTTGCCATGCGGGAAAACTTCTACCTTTTCAACAAGTTGTCCATGACCGTTCAAAGACAATTTTTAGTTATTAAGGTATAGCCTACATTCTCTTTGAAAACATGATCATTTTATCATGTCCGTGCCCTTGCATTTATTCTTTCATTCGCAACAACATTATCGATTTACTTAAGGGGTTGAGAAGAGAAGGGTCAGCCACTCACCTTGAGTTTTGCTTGAGGAAAGAGACTTGTTGGCCACTCTAGACGTCGCTTACGCGATTACCTAAAATTGCACAAGCAACCGATTAGAACACTGTGTTATTCAAGAAGTTCGATAGGAAATGCGAGTTCGAAATACAAGCCATGAAAATCATCGAAAACATTCACTAAAACGCATTCAGAAAACCAATGCCAAAACCAACGCAAGCGGTGTGAAAAACAGAGCAACGGGAGGTCTCTCCCGACTCAGTCGCAGAGTCAATCCTTTAGGTGCAACCCGCTGAATAAGCGACTTGGTTCCGAAGAAGCCATTCCATAATGGGGAATGGATCTTAATTCAACCGTTCCCGTTCGACCGATTCGATCGATCCCGACCTATCGTTTCCGACTGAATCGATGGCAACAGTGTTCCTTTCTCGCGCACCCCATGGACGGAGAATGGGGTAGGATGTAGGGACGGAGCACTACATCTACCACCTCTTTCAAGCTCCAATCTCAAATCTCCTTAGTTCTAAGAAGCTCAAGAAGGTGACCTCTTCTACTTTCTTCATTCTCTTTAAGGTATATCTCCATCCTTCTCCTTTTCATATTCTATGGCTCCTAAACTTTTAAGAAAAGGAAAGGTGAGTCCGCAACTTTGTCTTCTACCTCTGAATATGAACCCACCAATGTTTTCAGTCCTGTTCGCCCTACTGTGAAGAGGAATATGACCCAACTTTATTTCCATCTTTGCAAATATCAAACTCGTGGTTTGACGCTTTTCGCTATCGGAAAATTTATCCCGGGCGATCCGTCAACTTTACTATTTTCTCGGAGTATGCCTCGACTTTTGAAAATTTAAGTCTCCAAGATTTCTTTAAAACCTCTAGTAATATCTTTGATAATGTCGTTCATATGTTTTACTGCAACATGCAAATAAAAGACGACGGTAGTATCTATTCTTGTGTCGGCGAAAAAGGGATTGAATTTAAGTCAACTGACCTCAATGAATACTTCCATATGCCAGACAACGGTAAAACATTAGTTGAGATAAACCGAGTTTAATTTCCTGTCGATGTTATCCTTGACTCCCTTAAGGCTGCAATGTGTCATCCTAACCCAATCTCTCAGGGCGGTAGGATGTATGCAAAGCACCTTAATCAACACTTCTATGAGTTGCATCATTTTATCTACTCTGCTTTACTTCCCAAAAAGGGATCTACTGATGAGATTACCTTTTTTGAGATGTCTGCCATGTACCTTATTTACTTCGGTGTTCCTTTCTGTTCCCAAGACATTCATGGCTTGGATGATTAGTTGTAGGAGAGTGGGGTACAACCGCCTGTACCCCATGCATCTAGCAGTCATTTTTAGGAGATTTGAAATCAATATTGATTCATGAACTATCTCTGGGTCATCTTCTGAGCTGACTAGTTTTAGGAAATATCCTTTACCTCCACCTCCATCCGGTGCTGCTCCTGCTGCTGTTCATGCTGATCCAGAGGCTACAGCTCCTGCTCCTGCTCCTGCCCCTGCTGCTCCAGGATTTGATCCTCAGTTCTATCGATACTTTCATGACTTTGTCACTCTTTCTGGACAACGTCATCAGAGTTATGTCGTTGTTGAGTTCTGCCGTACCTTTCAGGCATAGATCTTGAGGAATGGCATTGCTGATCTATACTGTGGTTTGGTGCATCATCCTTCAGCTCATTTTTTGATTATCCGTCATCTTGGCTTCGACGAACCGAGGTTTGATGATCCGACCACTTTCGGATACTTTGATCCGACTACTGCTTACTTCGATCCTCAGTCACCTATTCCTCCAGCCGGTGATGATGCCCAGATGTGATTTAGGCTTTTGGTTTAGAGTTTTGTGATTTTTGCTTGCTGATGATGATCTATGTAGTTATGCACTTTGTAGTAGTCCAAACTTCTTCAGTTGGACTTACGTAGCAGTCATAAACTCTTCAGTTATGACTTTATGCATTTGGATTTCAATTGTATTTCTTTCGGTTATATTTTAGTTCATGCTATGTGAGTTTTTTGTTCATTTACACTGCTGCTAGTGCTACTGAGATATGACTTGTTTTGGTATGGTTATTACTCTGTTTGTTTCTTTGTCTGTGTTAAATTGTTGGCTTCACATATTGCGGGGGCGCTACTCATTTTGTGTACTTGACAAAGGGGGAGAAGAGCAATACCAAAACATCAAACAAAAAAATTCCATTCCATACTTCTGCGACAAATCAGGTATATTATTTCAAATTATATATTTTATATTTTGGTATAGACTCAAGTTTGTCAATTATCAAAATAGGGAATATTGTTGGCCCATTGGCTAAATGGTCACACCTGATTTTCACAATCAATGATAACTTAAGTCGATACACAAAATATACAAATTGCTACAGATGTTACAGGTTACTGACATCAATATCAAAGAACGTACTACATCTACATCCTGCATCTACAAAGAACATTGTATCGTCATCCAAAAGTAATTGCATCAGAATCCAGATCTAGTCGTTTTATACTTCTTCTGTAATTTTTACTTTATTGAGTCTGAGAAATATAAAATGTGAGATCATTTGGGATATTACTAGCCTAGGTTTTCTCAGTCAACAAATCCAAAAAACGTACCTAATCCTACAAAATTCCACATATCCATATATTTGCAAAAACAAAAAATATTTGATTACAAACTGAGAAGAGTACAATTATATTTCTGGGGAAGTACAATTATAGGAATCTTATCAGAAGACGATCACTTTATCCCTTGGACGATGCGATGTCGAAGAAGAAAGCCTTTGGAGAGGGCTGCAGCAAATGCTCAGGAGATTATGATCATTAGTGATGCTTGTAAAGTGATTTGGAACTCTATTTATAGAGTTTAGAGATAACTGTTAAGTAGTGATCCTGATTGGCGCACATTGCAATTGGTGCGCCATTCATCCAGTCGCACGAACTATTGGTTTAACTACTTGGACGTATGGCATTCTTTAAGAGAGATGGCTTGGTCCCAGGCAGTGTCACGTACACGTTCTTCGATATTAGTGGCATGCGCGTCACGTCATCTGACTTCTTCTGGATGATTTGATCGAATAGCACCAACTGTTGAATGACACCAAGCGCTACTTGTTGTTTATTGCTCTCTGCTAAATGTAATGATATTTGATTATCTCGTGCCAACTGCAAATGGTGCGAGACAGTTGTCGGTCATTTTGACAAGTCTGACACAATCTTCTCGAGCGCCGTGCGTTCGGGATTCGAACAGAATTTCCTCGACTAATGTGCAGTCAGTAATGATGACAACTGTTTCAGCTTCTCGAAGAAGTTTGCCACGTGTCGGCCAGCGCCACCTATGTCCAGTGCCAACTAATGCCGTGCGCCATCTGATGGCCAGCGGCATTTGATAATTTGTGCCCTGGCACCATTCATGAGTAGTGTATGATGATGATTATACTTTTTTTGGTTTCTATAAGACCTCCTTTAAATTTTTTAAATTTGAAAAGCTTCAAAATTTGGAATACTTTGAATAAGAAGCGTTTCTGTGTGATTGGTGCATGACAACATCATAACTGACCCCGAGTTTTGGGGGTAGATCGCGTGACTATTACTGATAGCTTTAGGCTATAAATAACCGATAGGAGAGAGAAAACACTTTTACTCGAATTCTCTTCTTCTCGAGCTCTTCATTTTCTTCAACTTTCGAAGCTTCCGATCAATCAAAAATGGCCACAAAGAGAACCGCAACTGAGAAAGGAAAGAAAGTGGTCGGAGCCACTTCGCGCGTGCCTTCATTGATGGTGCCGCAGCACGTCATTCCGTTGACGAGAGCCGAGGAGGCGAACCCCGCTCTTGAAGGTGAGAAAATTGATCAAAGAAGAACATCCGAATGCTCGCGCCATTCGCGCGTAGCCCGATCGATGGCCAACATCGACAGCCTCTTTCAAAGTGTTGGTCGATGCTTTACGCCATCTGCAACCCGCGCCACCTCTTTCAGAGTGTTGGCTAGAAATAAATCATAAAAAATGACACCCTACACCATTTGTCATGTTTTAAGCATGATGTGCCATCGGTTGTTATGTGCAAATCATGTGCTGACTGACTGATGCACCATTTGATTTGAGAATTGTCACTCTGCATGCGCTATCTGTTTTAGAGAGAAAAAAAACTCTGTTTGTAGAGTTAAAATCAATTGTTTCTTATAATCTTCCATAACTCTAACTCTTGTTTCTTTTTGCCTTTCTGCAACATCTATAGTGAAGCCAAAAGCTGAGATTGCCGTCAAAGAGGAAGTATTGTCTCATTCTATCAAAAAGGAACCGATAACCATTAAGGAGGAAATAACTCCTAAAATTGAAGTCATTGTCAAGGAAGAGATAATTCCAAAAGTCGAAGTGGCTATCAAGGAAGATCCAGCACCAGAAGATAGTGGTATAGGAAGCTCTATTCAGCCAGCTTCTGAAGACTTCGATCAGCTGGACCCTTCATATGCACGATGGTTAAGGGGATGGTACTTCCCCTATCATGTTCATCCTCGAGCAAATGAATAAAAGCGTTTCATCTTCAATGTTTTTTGTTTTGATGTAGCTTTCATATATTCTAAGGTGTAGTTTGCTTGCAATGTAGTCCTTTACTCCTTTTTATGGAGACATAAATAAAGAACATTTCCATTTGCTCATTTGTTTTGATTTTGTAGATTTACCATCTTTTGTGTATCTGAGTTCTGTAATGAGTCATTGATACAGATAGTATAATTTAGATGTAATGTGGACGTCGTAATAAATTGTTGATGTAGACAATAGAATTCAGAGGTGACATGAACGTGAATCGGTATATCTGTTGTTTATCCATGGGTCAACTGGACTCAAGGATAGGATATCTTTTAAAATGGCTGGGTTTCAAAAGATGATGTTTGTAATATCTAGTAGATGTTGTGGAATAATGAAGATATATCATAAAATCTGGATAGACTCCGCTGGGGATTCAAAGATTTTAATTATGTACCATATTTTTTAGAAAATATAGTACACGCTTTCAGACATGGTACTTCTTCAGGAATTTACCGTTTAATAGGCATCATAGAGATTCGGCCATCCATCCCTGACAGTTGATAAGCTCTGTTAGAGAAAACTTTACTTATAACATAGGGACCTTCCCACTTTGGTTCGAACTTGTCCTTGCTCATGTGTGTCGTAGTCACAGGACGTTTGACGGTAAGGACTAGCTCGCCTTTTTGAAATGCTCATACTTTGACTTTACGGTTGAAGGCTTTTGAGATATGGAATTGATATAGCTCGATGTGTTGTTGAGCTAGTAGCCGCTTCTCGTAAAGTGTTTTAAGCTCCTAAAGTCGAAGACGGTCATTGTTTTCTGTTGTGAGATCGTTGGCAATGGCTATTCTTAGTGAAGGGATTTAAATCTCCAACGGTAGGACGTCTTCACATCCATACACCAAAGAGAAAGGTGTACTGCCAATTGGAGTGCGTACGGTAGTACGGTAGACCATTAGACATTCTCCAAGCTTTTTGCTCCAGTTATATTTATTGGTGGAAACAAAATTTTTGAGAAGCTTGATAATCGTTTTGTTGAATGCTTCCGCCAAACCGTTAGCTGCAGGATTGTAGGCTGTAGAAGCAACATTGTTGATCCGATTGTCATCACATAATCAAGTGAACTTCTGACTGATTAATCGAGGTCCATTATCATGGATAATTTGCCGAGGAATGTTGAATCTGTAGATCACATGATGTTTAATAAAGTTGATGACACTGTTTGTGTTGACTTCGGCTAAAGGTACAGCTTCTGCCCACTTTGACAAGTAATCGGTTATAGCTAGGATAAACCGATGTCATCAAGATGAAGGCGGATTAATAGGACCAATAACATCCATGCTCCAAGCTTCGAAGGGCCATGATGTCGCAGTCGGATGTAGTAATTCTGATGGTTGATGAATGAAATTCGCATGGATTTGACATACCCAGCATTTTCTTGAATATTCAATGGCGTCTGACACCATGGTTGGCCAATAATATCATATGCATCGGATCCGATCGTGTAGCTTAGGACCAAGCAAATGTGCACCACAGGCACCGTCGTGGGCTTTATGTAGTATCTGTTTTGCTTCATCTCCCGTAAGACAACGTAAGAGCATACTGTCAAATGATCTCATGTATAGTGTTTTAGAGGTATGATTGTAGTAGAATTTGAGTGATCGCCGACGGATTGTCGTGGCTTCTTTGGGATCTTCAGGTAAGATGTCATGTACCGCGAAGTCAATGAAAGGAGCTCTCCAGTGTTCACTCGTATTGCAAATATCGACTGAATTACTGGATTTCAGATGTAAATTATTCTCGATACAGACTAATTCCCTGTTAGTGATGACGATCAATTGTTGTCTTTTCACAGGAATTAATAATACTGCTGCTAGATTAGCAAACGCATCAGCTTCAGTATTGCAAGCTCGGTGTACATGTTCAATGAAGAAGCCTTTGAATGATGTAGCCAGTTTGACTGCTGCTTCATGGTATGGAATGAGATCTTGATGCCGAACCTCATACATGCCTCTAACCTGATTGACAATCAATTTAGAGTCTCCGTATACCTCAAGGTATTCGATATCCAACTATTTAGCTAATTGAAGATCGTTGAGTAGAGCATTGTATTCAGCAACATTGTTAGAGCATGGCTCGTCCAGGGAATAGAATCTTTGAATGGTCAATCCTTCTGGTGATACCAGAACGATTCCAACTCCAGCAACGATGGTGCCCTTGGGTCTGATTCTGGATGCACCATCAAAGAATAGATGCCGAGCAAGAATTCCTTCTGAAGTCATGTTAGATTCCAGAGTTTCATCAGAAATTTCGTCCTAGAGTTTAGACGTTTTAGTAATTGGATGAGCAGCCAAGAAGTCAACTTGGGCTTGACCCTTAACGGACTTTTGTGGGACATAGACCATATCATATTGCGCTAGTAGTATGGCCCATATAACAAGTCTAGAATTGAGTGTACTAGGCTTCTTCATCAAGACTCGAAGATGGTTGACTCTGGAGATGACATGAATGGCCTGTCCCGTGATATAATGTCGCATTTTCTGGACAGCGAACATCAGGGCTAAACATTCATTGTCCACTGGACTGTATAGATTCCAGAGTTTCATCAGAAATTTCGTCCTAGAGTTTAGACGTTTTAGTAATTGGATGAGCAGCCAAGAAGTCAACTTGGGCTTGACCCTTAACGGACTTTTGTGGGACATAGACCATATCATATTGCGCTAGTAGTATGGCCCATATAACAAGTCTAGAATTGAGTGTACTAGGCTTCTTCATCAAGACTCGAAGATGGTTGACTCTGGAGATGACATGAATGGCCTGTCCCGTGATATAATATCGCATTTTCTGGGCACCGAACATCAGGGCTAAACATTCTAGATAGCTTCCTCATGACCTTCTTTGTTCTTCTCGGCTAATAGGGCACCCAGAGAATGATCCATTGCTCAAACATACATCAGGAAGGGTATTCCTGTGACTGGAAGCACTAAGACTGGAGGGTTCATCAAGTACTGTTTTATGTCTTCAAATGCTTGCTGGTATTCTTCAGTCCATACGAAAGACACACCTTTCTTCATTAGTTGAGTGAACGGTCTGCAGCATCTAGAGGGATTTGAGATGAATCTCCTGATGAACACAAGCCGTTCCTGGAATCCTCGTAACCCTTTTAGGTTGTAACGCCCCAGTCCCAAAATACTTAGGACCGAGCATGTAGACATGCCAGCTGTACATATACAAAGTATACTCCAATATATGGAATCCTCGTATGTATACATAAGCTGTAAAATGCAATAAACCATGGTAACTAAATCTCATCCACAAAATCAAAAGAATGATATAAATCAACTCATGAATTATTATTTTGTACAAGACGTTGGGCGGAGCCAAATATACTACTAACCAATTTAATGAGAAGGAATACATAATGATGAAAGGAATTGTCGAGCGAAGCAAAGGCGAACCAAGAACAATCACCCTCGAAGAAATAGAGAAGATCATAGCCCTGGGCTAGAGCACCTACGAATAGACATGAAAGTACACACCTGGAGAGATCATCAGGTCCTCAGAGGAACGTAACAAGATACAAGAAAACACGATGCCATATAAATTGTGATATATAATAGAGAGTAAAAGGGGATGCATGCAAAAGGGTTCCTAACCATTCTACTGTGAATATACAGTTGAGATACAATCCTTCGACGCATGAGCCCTGACTGTCGATGGGATCGGCATAGTTCCCATATAGGACACCAGGGGCCTACGTCCGCAACGTCCGAAGATCGTCAGAGGGCATCATGTGCAAGGGGGTACATCCATAACGCTCTGGGAAACGTCAGAGGGCACCTGGAGCCTGCGTCTCTGGAGGAGCGCACAGGTAATCAGGGAAGTGCAACGATGCTCATACGTCTGGTATTGTTCTCCCTACCGTATACTTAGTATCATCATCTCTATGACTGATAAGAACCTCTAGTAACTGTCAAGTCTTTTAACATGCAATTCTATTGGCAGTTACTCCTATCCGTCGCACGCTCCATACGTATCAGTGGCCAGCCAACTACGTGGGTACGTGTCCTACATATGACTCACAACTTGTGATGATCATGTGTCAAGTTTGTATGAGATATACCAATACCTCACCATCAATGGGTGGTCACTAGGCTAAGTCAATGCAAGAGAATAAAACAAAAGCAAGTAAAACAACCGATATAGTCGCTTGCACCCAAGTGTGACTTGGACCCACAGTGATATAATACTAACAATAGATAAGTAATGCTGAATATAATAACTAAAAATAAGAATAAGTAAATCACAGAGTAAGGTGGCAAGGTATCTTGCCTTGTGGTGCGGGAATGGCAGCTCCAACAGTCAATCCCGTCAGCAATGAAAAGTCAAAATCCGTGAACGGCACCGGATGCTAAAATAAACATCAAGAATATTCCTGGTTAAAAGATATATCTTGAAAAGGACTGTCCAAAAGTTTAATTCTGGAACAGGGGCAAAATCATAATTTCGGATCAAAACGATGTCCGCCGTTAGACCCATTTTGCACCGAAACGCGTGCCAATTTCTATGGTCTCTAAAGTCGTCAAACTAGATGTCTACGGGTCCGGTTTGAGGAGACAAACCCAACCATATGTCCAAAGTTGAATTTTGGTGGGCCGTGTACAATTTTACCTGTTGGGTCGGGTCGCGGGCCTGCCAAATAGGCGTTCCGGTCGACCTTCTCAGAATCAAACCAAACTTGGCACACAGGACCAAAATTTTGATACGGTCCTGCTGACACAAGTTTTGCCTCGATACGACGAACGTACACGAAGTTATGGCCAAGTTTGCAAAAGGTCGATACGGGGGTATATTGACGGATACGCACTGATATCGTTGCGCACACGCAACGAAATCAAGTTCCGTCAGTTCCCACACGTTGACAACATTCATACGCGCCTTTCGATATGTATATGTGCGGCCATATCGCCCGGTTTGTCGGGGAGCACGCCGTATCGGGAAAAGTTTTCTGAAATTTCATGTTTAATAACAACATTTTTCTTGATTTTTACAATCGAATAACTTGGCGTATACTTAATGAATTCCTCATCTACAAACTAGGTTTTACTCTCGTATAGGTTGTCTTGGACTGTTCCAAATTAGTTTTCAAAAATCGTCATCAGGTCGTCCATGGTTGGCCTTCCAAGTCGGGTGTCTGGATGAACTCACGTTCTGTTATCGAGCAAGTTTTTGCTCGACTTTGTGTCGATTTCTCGGACAGGTCAAATGCCTATATCCAAATGCACTTGTTGGGATCTAGAGAGGGTTATATAGGGTTTCTACAGAGCTTTATAAATTCAAAAATGATCTAGAAACGAGGGAGAAATTAGGTTGCGAAGAGTGGTACCTGGAGTCGAATTCAAAACAGAGTTGCTGTATTTTACGGTCGGTTCAGGATTCTCCTCGGTGGTGCGACGGGCGGCGCCGGCGTGCAGGCTACTAGACGTGCGCGCTATGATGTCAGGGAGGCTCTGGTGTAGGTGGTTTGGGTTTTGGAGAGATTTCGATGGAGGATTTTTCAGGAACCCTATTTTCGAAATGGTTATATAGGGGGTTTAAATTCCTACTTCGAATCAGATTTGTAACCGTAGAACGCAAGGATTTGATTGAGGTTTAGGTCGATTAGGTGGAGGAGGATCTAGATAGGATTCAGTCAAAAAAGTTTGAATCGAATTAATATAGATATGAGGAGATTTGAAATTAAATTCTCCCGATAGTTCAATCCTTTGCTAGCGTAGGTCGGGTTAGGGGTGAGTACTGTTCACATGAACAGTACTCCAATTGTTAAAATATATATATATATATATATATATATATATATATATATATATATATATATATATATATATATACAAATAATTCCTAAAAGTTCCAAAATATTTTCTAAAATATTCAAATGAATATCCTTATATGAATTACCTATTTTATTTATATATGTATGTAACAATTGCTTGCTACTCATAATATGTACAATGTCATAATTTAGTTAAAAAGTCATTTAATTAAATAATAAAATGTTTTAAAAAAATATATATGTTTACATAAAAGAAAGAAAATTTAGGGGGTTTACATAGGTTGCGTGGAGGACGCATCTCTTGAATGGCTTTAACTTTCTCGGGGTCACCGTGTATACCCTTAGAGGTAATAACGAATCCGAGAAATTTGCCACTAGAGACTCCCAGCAATGACTTGGTGGGATTCATCTTGAGTTGATGCTGGCACATTAGATCAAAGATAGTTCTTAAGTCTTGGATGTCATCTTCCTTTAGACAACTTTTTACAGCAATATCGTCGACATAGCATTCGACTGTCTTCCACAAATATTTACGAAAAATGGTGCTCATGGCCCGCTGATATGTTGTACCAGCATTTTTGAGACCAAACGACATGACTGTGTAGCAGTAGACTCCTATAGGAGTACGAAAAGATGTATATTTTTCATCTTCAGGGTTCAACCTAATTTGATTATATCCGAAAAATCCGTCCATAAAAGACATCCTCTCGAACCCGCAAGTATTGTCGATCATGACATCAGTTATCGGAAGAGGGAACTCATTCTTAGGACAAGCTTTATTAAGGTCTCTAGAGTCGATACAGACTCGAACCTTCCTTGCTTTCTTTATAATTGGGACGACATTAGCCACCCAGTCCGGATGTTCTTCTTCTCTGACAAAGTCACAAGCGATGATCTTCTTGACTTCAACTTCTATGGCATCCATCATATCAGGTCAAAATCGACGTTGTCGTTGTTTGACTGGCCTAGCATTTGGCAGAATGTTGAGCATGTGGGTAGCTATCTGAGGATCTAATCTTGGCATATCTTCATAGTTCTAAGCAAAGATGTCAATGTTTTTCGAATGAGCTGAATGAGTTCTTGTTTATCTGCTTCAGGAAGACTTTTGCTGATGAAATTGGCCTTGGAGAAAGTTCGTCTCCGACATCGACCTGGACTAATTGATCTTCAGTAGGTGGTTCACATTGCTCAAAGCAAAGTTCCCATTTTATGTACATCCTTTGTGCCCAAGGATCAGATTCAGGGGCTTCAGCGAAGTCGTCATCATCTTCTGAGAACTCAGCGGTTATCATATTGGAAGATAGGGTCATTCGATGGACGTGCCCTATGCTGGTGTCCGAATCCCATGAGACAGAGTCAAAAGAGTTAGTTTGCTCCTCTTTGTCAGACTCAGAGGCATATGGGGTTGTGATCGGTGTAATATAGCCTAACCCAATCTTTGTTTTGTTGTAATATTGTAATGACCTTCCTTTTGGAGCAGGTATATGAATAGGAGTTCGCCTTCCCCTACCACCGTTGAGACCAAATTTGAAATTATAGCCCATATTTTGGATGATGTTCTTCGATTGTTGACTGTAACGACATAGTTGAAGTCGTCCTTTATCGTCATTTTCTGCCTCGCTATCGGATGTACCCTTTTGATTCAACCCTTTGCTGAAGAGAATAGGATGTTCATCTTTCTTCCGCGAGGGAACCAGAAAGAATGAGTCTTGTACTGATTCAAGTGATACCTCACCTTGAAGAGGTTGAACTGCTCCTAAGGTAAAGGGGTTCAAAGTTATCCAAGATTTCTAGATAACGTCGTGTGTAATGATTGACATTAATATACTGCAAAGGAGATGCTACTTTATTGATATTTGTATCATCATTTACAATGGTGTTCTTGAACTTAGCCGATGGTCTCAGTAGCAGGAGAAGAGAAAGGACATAGTTGAAGATCAATTTTAAATCTGTTAAAGATAGATGCCAGGTGGGGTAAACAAGGTTACGTCCCGCACTTCTGAAATTGAGCATCTAGGCCATAACAGTCTTGGGGATGGAGAAAGGAATGCCAAAGTGAATATGATACATCGCAGATAATTCCATGAAGGTGATCTCGTCAAAATATCCCTTTTTCGGAAGTAAAGTGGAGAAGATAAAGCGATGTACTTCATAGAAGTGCTGATTCAAGTGTTTTGAATACACCCTACGTGGGACAGGACGAGGGTGACACATCAATTCTTTGAAGGAGTCAAGGGTGACACCTTCTAGAAACTAGACGTGGTTAATATCCACCAATGCTTCACCAATATCAAGAACGTAAAAATATTCACTGATATCGGTGGCATTGAGCTCAAGTTCTTGTCCAGCAACACAAGAATAGAAATTGCCATTATCTTTACTTGCAAGTTGTAGTAAAACATCCTAACGGCATTATCATATATATTTTCAGCAACTTCAAAGAAGTCCCAAAATCCAAGTCGGTTAAAGGTATGAGCATATTCAGAAAATATTGTGAAGTTGACACAAGCTCCAGCACAGATATTACGACCAGAGATGGAATCCAACCAAAGATCAAAAAAATTCCCTGTCAGGAAATAGTCCGGGGTCATAGTCATCTTTATCAGAGGGACGAGCTAGACTGAAAACATTGGTTGGCACATAGTCAGATGAAGATGATCCTACTTGGGAGGCATCAATCTTTCTCTTTTGGGCTTTGGGTGCTATAGAATAAAAGAGAGAAGATACATGATTACCTTTGGAAGAAGGAAGAAGAAGATGAAGGAGATCACTTCAAAGCTCCATAAAACTTGAAGATCCTCGGTGGGATTATAAGAGTAGAAGAGGTAAAAGAAGGGAATATAAAGGCTAGGGCCGGCTGTTCTGTTCTAAAAACCCGTACAGCTACCATCCGAACTCGGTCCGAGTTCTGCCCGAGTTCGGCTTCTTGTATTTTCAATGTCATTAATGCGGTATGATTAATAAATTTAATGTATAACTTGCATACTTCTTCATTTAATAATTTCTATTACTGTAGGTTAGCTGTAGGGGCTGGATCCTAGCTAGCGGTAGTCCAAAGACTAGTACACCGTGTCGCTTCAGGCTATTTCACTTGTATGAGAGAAGGACCCTTTCGGCTTGTACCTAAAATAACTTCCATTAATAAAGTTCAAAGTTTTGAGATATAAATTGATTTACTAATCATACAATATTATGAATCTGAAAATTAAAGTAAGCCGAGCTCTCGACGCAGATTGTTAAAGCGGTCTTCGACCAATGGTTTTATGAAAATGTCTGCTAGTTGATGATCTGTGTCAACAAATTCTAAGCAAATATTCCCATGTTGTTGGTGATCACGTAAAAAGTGATGACGAATCTCTATGTGCTATGTGCGTGTGTGACATACAGGGTTCTTAGTCATGTTAATAGTGCTAGTGTTGTCACAATAAATAGGAATCTTAGTGTAGTGCGGATTGTAGTCTTCTACGGTTTGCTTCATCCACAAAATTTGAGCACAACATCGTCCTGTTGCGATATACTCAGCCTCAATAGTTGATAGTGCTACAGAATTTTGTTTCTTGCTAAACCCATGAGACTAAGGCTTTTTCTAGGAAATGACACGTATCGCTGGTACTTTTACGGTCTACTTTGCATCCAGCAAAATCCGCATCCGAGTAACCTATCAGGTTAAAGGATTTGGTTTTAGGATACCATAAGCCGACTGTTGAAGTTTCCTTAAGGTATCGGAAGATACGCTTGACGGCACATAAGTGTGATTCCTAAGAATTTGTCTGATATCGTGCATAAATGCAAACACTAAACATAATATCAGGACGACTAGTAGTTAAATATAATAAACTACCAGTCATACCTTGATACTTATGCTGGTCGACAAGTTTGCCACTTTCATCAGTGTCAAGCTTTGTTGATGTAGCTATTGGAGTTCCGATTGGCTTTACGTTGTTGAAGTCGTACTTTTTCAGTATGTCCTTTGTATATTTAGCTTGATTGATCAATGTTCCTTTTGAGTGTTGTTTGATCTGGAGTCCTAGGAAGAAGTTCAGCTCTTCCATCATACTCATCTCAAATTCACTCTACATACACTTAGCAAAATCTTGACAAAGTTTTTCATTAGTAGATCCGAATATGATGTCATCAACATATATTTGCACAAGAAGAATATCAACATCTAAAGACTTGATAAATAAAGTAGTATCAACTCTTCCTTTTAAAAACCATTTTCAAGTAAGAAGACACTTAGGCGTTCATACCAAGCACGAGGTGCCTGTTTGAGTCCATAGAGTGCTTTCTTATGTTTGAAGACGTGATCAGGTTTTTAAAAATCTTCAAAATTAGGGGGTTGTTTCACAAAAACTTCTTCTTTCAAAAATTTGTTTAAAAATGCACTTTTTATGTCCATTTGAAATAATTTGAAATTATTAAAACATGTAAATGTACAAAACATGCGGATAGCTTCTAGTCTAGCAACAGGAGCATATGTTTCGTCATAATCAACACATTCTTCTTGATTATAACATTGTGCCACTAGACGTGCTTTGTTGCATAGAACTTGTCCATCCTCACTTAATTTATTTCGGAACACCCATTTAGTACCAATTATCGATTAACCAATAGGTTTAGGAACGAGTTCCCAAACTTGGTTTCTCTCAAATTGATTAAGCTCCTCTTGCATGGCATCAATCCAAAATTCATTATTAAAAGCATCTGCTACATTCTTAGGTTCTACTTGTGAAATGAAGGCTACATTCGCTACTATTTTAGTATATCTACGTGAAGAGCATGTACTTACACCTCTTGATATATCACCTATAATGAGCGTCTCTAGATGATCTGGCAAGAACTTTAATGACTCGAATCTATGAGTCAGATCTTCCACAGGGCTTTTATTGGTTCTGGCTTGTACATCTTCATCATCACTGTCGCTGGATCTGTGACTATTGAGCTCATCAAAAGTAACGTTAATAGATTCTTCAACAATCATAGATCTTTTATTGAAAATTCTATATCTCTTACTCTTAACAGCTTATCCGAGAAATATCCCTTCATCTTCTTTAGAGTCGAACTACCCAAGTTGTCCTTGGTGTTCAGGATAAACAACGACATCCAAAAACATTAAAATATAAAATATTTTGAATTCTTCCAAACCAAATTTCATAAGGTGTTTTCTTCGAGATAGGTCGAATTAATACCCTATTTAAAACATGATAGACTGTACTAACAGCTTCTGCCCAAAAAATATTTAGGAAGAAAACTCGTGGTAAGGTGTTTTCTTCGAGTCAGATCTTCCAAACTTCTTAAGGTGTTTTCAACGACATCCATCTCGCTTAGAGTACGGTTCTTCCGCTCCACAACACCATTCCGTTGAGGAGTTCTAGGACAAGAAAACTCATGGTAATATCCACTATTATCACAAAACTTTTTGAAATTAGAATTTTTGAATTCGCCACCATGATCACTTCGGATACGAGTAATCATAAAGCCTTTTTCGTTTTGTACCTTTTTACAAAATATCTAAAATTCAAAAATTGCATCACTTTTGTTTGATAAAAAGTAAACCCAAGTAAAGCAAGAGAAATCATCAACAATAACAAAGGCGTAGAGCTTACCTCCTAGACTGGCGATAATACTAGGACCAAATAAATCTACATGTATCAACTGCAAAGGTCTAGAAGTACTTACAGCGTTGATGGATTTGAATGTAGACCTATGTGCTTTATTCTTTTCACAGTCTGCACATACCATATCTCTCTTGAATGATATCTCAGGGAGTCCTTTTACCAGCTTTTTAGTGCTTAGTCGTGAGATAGTGTCCATATTAGCATGTCCTAGCCTCATATGCCATAGCCAGCTTTCATCTAAGTTTGCTACTAGGCATCTTCCTACATTATTAGTACTCTCTAGAAAGAAAACATAAATATTGTCTTCTCTAATCCCTTCATATACGGGTTTACCAGATGACATATCATATATTGTATATTTATCATTTACAAAATTTATGCAATAACCATTATCTGCCAAGTGACTTATGCCTAGTAGGTTATGTTTCAATTCCGTAACTAGACAAACATCTTTTATTACAGGATAACCAACAATATCATTTCCAATAGTATCACCTCTCAGTTTGTTTTCGAAGGAGACGTATCCTTCTTTCTTTATCGATAGCGTAGCGAACAAAGATACATCACCAGTCATGTGTCGCGAACATCTACTATCGAGGATCCATTTGCTTTTAGCATGAGAGGGTTGAGGGTCCATCTATAAAAATGAGCAGATGAATCGTTTGGTACCCATTTATTGAAGGGTCCATGTTGATTAGTCTTAGGTCTCTAAATCAGTGTGTGATTGTCAACAAGCTTCTTGCTGGACAATACTGTGATATGTGCCCATGAGTACCACGGTACGTGCAAGTAAGTTTTGAAAACGTGTTCGTTGAATTTGTGTTGACATGCATATGTGGTTTCTTTGAAAACCTATATGTGAAAGCATGGTGATATTCGTATTTCTTACGTGCTTTTTATGGCTTAGTCCTCTTATGTGTATGCTTACATTAGGACTAACTTTAGGTTGTGTCACAGGTATAGCCTGTTTGCCAAACTTGATCTCTAACTTTTTAGAAACCGCACAAGACTCTTCATATTTAGCGGTCATATCAATGAATCTTTGCTCTGTGACTAAGTGTCTCTTCTTCTCTATGTCATATAACTCTTGTATCTTGACATAGTCTCTTTCTTTCTTTTCAATTGTGAGGATAGCCTCATGATAGTCTACATTAAGCTTGGCTATCTCATCCGTGTTACCGGTAGTAGATGTCTCTCTAATATCTTCAACGAGATTTGACATTCTAGCTACTTCGGTTGTGCATGCCTTGACCTCTTTTCGAGATTGCTTATACTTGTCAAGCACATTTTTTGTGTTCTTCAAGTAATTCGCTGAAGGCATTTTCTAGCTCATCGAAAGTAAAGTCATCATATAGAGGATTTGAGGATACCTTATCGAAAGCCATAAGCAGACATTTGCAGTGCTACAGGGTCAATCTTCTTCCTCTGATTCACTAGCATCACTTTCATGCCAGATACTTGTATTTGCATACTTTCGTCCAGTTGTTGTTCTTCAGCTTGATCTTGATCTATCATATGGACTGCTTTTCTTTAGAGTTGGGCAGTCCTTCTTCATATGCCCTGATTTCTTGCATCCAAAGCAGATTGTTTCTTCTTTATTGTTTTCATGGACATCTTTCTTCCTTCTGTTTGATTTCTCAAACTTTAAGAATTTTCTGAAATTCTTCACTAGCAGGGCTTGTTCATCACCACTGGATGATTCTTCATCAGAATCTTTGCATGTTGACCTTCTAGCTTGAGCTTTGAAGGCGATAGATTTTTCTTTTGGGGCTGCTTTCTTCAAACTCTTGTAGGTCCAACTCATGGGTCATCGGCTTGCCCATAAATGTTTCCAGAGTCATGGTGGTGAGATCGTTTCCTTCAATAATTGCCGTTGCCTTTGGGTTCCAGTTCTTGGTTAGAGCCCGTAGCACTTTTCTGATCTTCTCGTGATTACTGTACTCCTTACCAAGAGATTGTAAAGGATTAGTAATATCAAGAAAACGAGTGAACATCTGTGTAATTGACTTACCGGGTTTTATTTTAAAAGATTCGTATTCCTGTGTTAGTCTGTTGATTTTGGATTCCTTCACTTGGAAAGTACCTTCATGAGTTACCTCAAGAAGTTTCCAAATCTCATGAGACGTCTTACAGGTTGAAACTCGATTGAACTCCGTCTTGTCAATTGCACAGAACAGTGCGTTGATAGCATGTGCATCTAGACTAGCCTTTGCTTTCTCTGCCTCTGTATATTTATCATGAGGCTTGTATATAAGTACGCCATCAACCACTGTAGGTGCCAGTTTCTTATAACCGTCAATAACTATAGACCAAAGATCAAAGTTATGAGACTTTAAGAAGAATGTCATACGTGTTTTCCAGTATGTATAGTTTGTTCCATCAAATAGTGGGGGTCTATTTGTGGATTGCCCTTTACCGTTGAATATTGATTTCACGGCTGCCATATACTTTCTGAGGTTGTTATATTAGAATATAACCTGCTCTGATACCAAATGTAGGACCGTTGAGCACCTCTAGAGGGGAGGTGAATAGAGTGAGTGCGAGTGCAGCGAAATAAATCACCACTTAAAAATTAAAGGCAGATAACTATGGCAGTAAATAAAGAGACAGTAAATAAATTGAGCAAAAGATCACGAATCAAACTCAGTGAACACTGCGATATATACTGGTTTTCCTCTTGGAGGACTAATCAAGTCGCAGGTACTCTTGCCTGCTGTTAATCTACTATTCACAAGCTAATTGAGAGCTTGCAGTCTCTTTACAACACCGTGCTTTGTGACAAGTGCACGACCAACTTCACAACACCGTGCTTGGTGACGAGCACACGACCGGCTCCAAAAATAGAGATGATTTCTGAACTTGAGCAACCTCTTTACAACTCTGAGAACCAAAGAACTCTAAATCGAATCGATATTATTGGCTTTGGCTAAGAGATGTATAGGTGGAGTATGAAAGCTTTAGAACACTGAAAAATACTTTAGGAATAGATAGAGAGAAGTAATGATGAGTGATTTGAAAAGGAAAATTTCTCTTTTATTTATAGGTGTTTTTGAGAACCGAACTCGGGCAGAGTTCGGGTGGAGTTCGGATGCAAAGATTTTGCAAACAAACGTTGCATCCAGATTTGGAGGTAACAAACATTTGAATTTGAAACAACTGAACTCGGTCCGAACTCGGACTGAACTCGGCCCGAACTTGGCCAGAGTTCTGTCTAAGTTCATATAATATTTAGAAGAATATTTTGTCAAATTCTGTTGCATAGGATAGATAAAACTTTTGGTAAGTAGACTTTGGATGAATGGGTAGGCTCTATAGAAGAGTGGACTGTGAATAACCTAAGCCAATAATACCCAGTCGATTTTACAATTTGTATCCTAGACTCAATAAAGGATAAAATACATATTAAACTGTAAAATGATTCAGACTGATTCCAGTGCATAAGTGCTTCGGGATGATGATTTTCATACTTACTGATGTTGTAGTACACTCTTTGGTATTGAATTTACTCCTGAAATGTTAGCAGCAGTTTGTATATTTTGTGTATTGACTTAAGTCATTTGTTGATTTATCAAAATTGGGTGTGACCATTAGGTAATGGGCCAACAATGGCTTCCTAAGATTGATAACAAAAGGAGGAGAAGAAGAAGGCTTGTTACGACGAAGGTCGATAACAAGAGGCTCAGAAGAAGTGAGCTCGCTATGATCCATCTTTCCAGCAGGAGGATGCTTGATAGAAGGAGAAAGATTGATGGTCAACGTCTTGGAAGACGAAGGACGAGAAGTGCGTCCTTTGACCGGAATTACTAGAACATCATTCGAACTTTCTTTCTGGTCTTCTTCGGTGTCCATGGCCTGTAAGACTTTCATGAACTCCTCTTTGTACATTCTGAAGTCAGTACGATGCCTCAGAAAGGATTAAGATCAGCCACTTCTTTTCGGACTTCTCCGTTGACATCGACATACTTGAAGCATTAATGGAGAGTGGATGGCACGATGTTATGTTCATGAAACCACGGTCTTCCCAACAAAACATTGTAGGAGACTGTCGAATCATGAAAAATCACAGCTGATGCAAGGCACAGAAGGGTGCTCTCATCACCCACCCGTTTCTTACAATGGTCCAGATGATATATGGCACCGGTTAGTGTCCTTACTACCAACCTAACGTTACAGAGGTGCAGGTACTCAGATGCGTAGACCAGCCAAGGATGAAGACATTCTCAGGATAAAATTCAGAAAACACGCTTCTCATTAATCGTGGCAACAAGGGTCTATTACACAGACTTATCACAAGTACATAAGAAAGAAGTTTCATGAATCTCATTTACAGGGATCGACTACAAGGTCTTTGTTACATAAGTGAGAATAGAAATTCCTATGAATATAAAGAAGGTTCGTCTTCGACGGACAGCCTTCATAGTGTGATCGTCATGGGCAGAAGAACCAGAAGAGAGATATACAACCTCCATCAAAGTCTCCTCTCCACCGATTCACAGCATCATCAATGCCAACCCTCTTGTCACCAAGAGAAACTAGAGATCCAATATATACTGAAGTAGTGGACCCAGATACCACAGCACGACGAAGCCACACTGCTCCCAATGATCAGGGCAGAGCACGACCGGCTATTCATCGGATGAGAAACCAATCTTGAACCCATGGCTTGGATTTCCCGGATCCCCCAGACGTCGCCTAGAATTGAACTCCCTAAGGAGGATATTTACGTACTTCTTAAGGACAGCGATGGCTCCTTCTAGACATAGTTCTTCTATAAGAACATGGCTCATATGAACGAGAAAAGCCTCAACCAGCAGCCAACTTATACAAGGATGATCATCGCTCAAAGTTAAGTTTGGATCTGGCAAGGTGGTGAAGGATGCCAAGAAGAAGACAACGACTCTTCAGAGGAGAACTTCCCCTTTTATAGGGCCGAGAATGGCCCAGAGTGCACGCCTCATGGCCAACGGTCAAAATTTTCGTATTAATGGGATGAACCTAAGACTCAGCACGAAGAGTGTCAGTCTTAGACCCTAGGAATTCACTATATTACGTTGACAATTAAAAGGAAAGTCCTTAAAGAGCGGGTATTTATCGCTCTTTACTCTAGAAGCAAAAGCCTTCAAGCCAGAGGCACAGCTACTCGCCTGCGCCAACCTCAGAAGCAAGATGGTGGTAGTCCCCGCCCTTTTCTTTACTTCAAAAATCAGTGTGTTCACTCTAGAGGCATAGCTACCTGTCTGCGCCAACCCCAGACACACAAGGGTGTTATACCCTTTCCTCTAAAGACAACGCCTTCAAAGTTCAAAGGTGCAGCTACTTACATGCATCCACATGAGGTGCAGGATGGTGATATGTTCACACAGTCTCCATTCCTATGGCACAGTTACCTGCTCCGATCAAGAAGCTTAAGTCACATCTCTACAAGAGACTTGGGAACTCCCACTGCAACCAATACAAGTCAGCATGTCGCTCGAAAAGCACAATAACCACGCCAACCTGAATCACAAGCCTACTCGTCGCCTACAGCATAGTAACTCTGTTACTCCGAAACACAGCTTCATCGTTGCTCTAAATGTACAGAAGCCTCGTTGTCATTCGAAGCCAAGTCCACTCGTCGCCTGAAAGCACAGAGGCTTCGTCGTCTCCAGATGCACGGTCTACTCGTTGCTCCAGAAGCACAACGGTACTTAGTCCTCACCAGAGGGGCAGGAAGCATGGGTCCACCCCAATTGGTTTGTTTGAACTGCCTCTTGCAGAAAAGATTGGGATAAAATAAGGATTAGTATCATATCAGATTGATTTAAATCTTAGACGAGGATCAATTAGACTCCAAATCTAGGATAAAATCTCAAGATTTACTCGACTGTATCCGAGCAAGCAAATCGGCATGCACCATGTGTCACCTGCTTCGGTTATGTTGATAACTGTTTGCCATTGATTGTAAAAGTACAGAACAATTATCGGAGGACTGAACTTAGACTCACAATACAAACTCGCTCGTACAAAGTAAGCCTAGGGACGAAAACCTAGGTACAGCAGTCTAAGTACGATTGTTTATTTTAGATTCTGGGGGGTGACGATAGAGGCTCGGGAAAGCGACGGCCGCTCTGCCTTACTCCTTGGACGATCGGTACGCAGCCTTGACTCGGGAAAGATCTGCTTGGTCGTTGACGAAGAAATGCCTTCTTGCTCTCTCTCTGATTGCTCTCCTGGCTTCTCTCTCTGTGTATATTCTCTCTCTGACTATGGGAGAAGTCTCTCTGTGTATACGTATTCTTCTCTGGTTTCTTTTTGAATATCTCCCCTTATATTATAAGGGAATGGCACCTTGCTATTTATAATAGTGGGATGTGATCACTAGGGTTGCCAATGATTAGCTCTTGGAGATGGCGGCGGCCTGGGGATTGATCAATCCAGGCCGTTCGTTTCTGGTTGTGACGAATCAGAACCATTAAGGGTAGATTACACCAAATCCCCATTAGCAATTAATATTGATTGGCATAAATCTTCCTTATAATGATTCTCTAATATCTGCGAATAAATCAAATTTATTCTCCTGCCACGTGCCCCAGATCATTGGGATTCGACCCGATCTTAGATTGCCCTAAATCTGGGAGATTGATCGGCTGAGGACACGTGTCCTGAGAGCCCATGGTGAGACTGGAACCGCATGCAGATTGTGCCGCATGAGATTTAGGCCGCATGAATTTTGGGCCGCATAAGACTTGGGACACATGTCAGGGCTGTCTGGGTAGTGGCCCCCTCCTTTCGACTTCTGAACCATATGATGAGCCGCATGAACCGCATAATGGTGTGTCTGCTTGAGCCGGCATGATCTTCTTGAGCCGCATAGGGATGATTCCACTCGAGCCGCATGGGACAGCTTCACTTCTGAACCGCATGGGAAGTCTTCACTTCGAGCCACATAAGCACGCCCACGTGGTAGGGCCACGTGGCATTTTGTTGCTCTCAGGGGATCGTGTCAGAGATTTCTTTCTCTTCCCTAGAGATTCATCATCATGACAGAGTCATAATTACCTGCTTTGGTGTCAGGTCTGTCAACTTTTCAGAGGGGTCAGCCGTCAAAGCAATTAATGCAGCATAGATCGGAGGGAAGCACTGTCACGCCACATGTCTTCTGAACCGCATGGAATGCCTCCGGCCGCATAGCTCCTTAGGCCGCATGACTCCCTGAGCCGCATGCATTTTCTGAGCCGCATGGGTCTTTCTTGGCTGCATGAGTCAATTTCTTTAGTATTTTCCATGCTTCTACAGGACCCCCTTCAAAGTTTTCAATTTGTAAAATTGAAATACTTTAAACAAGAAGCATGGCTGTATTGGCCGCATATGCAATCCTGACCGCATAAGAGTTCTGGCTGCTTGGATGTGTTATTCGCATGACTGTTTCAGCCGCAGGGAGTGTGTTAGCCGCATAGATGGTCCCGTCCACGTGTGCGGGTCATTATTTATCTCCACGTTGCTTCAGCGCCGTCTTTGTAGGGGGAATCTCAAGGGTCAGTTCATTAAATATTTTTGGATTTGATGCCTTGGGTGAATCCTGGAGACGAAACCCAAGGAGTCGATTTCGCCCTTCAAGAGTCGGTCATTGGCCCACGTGTCCGCCTTCTCCTCTCCTCCTATAAATAGGAGGGGTTTGAAGAGAGAGAAGACTTCTTTATTTTCTTTCTTCTCTTATCTCGCTTGCCTTTCTTTTCTTCGATAATTGATGGCTCCCAAGAAGATCGTGGCAGTGAAGGGCAAGAAGGCGGCCTCCACTTCCACCTTAGGTGCGGTTGCTGCCCCGCCCGTCGTCGTGCCTGCTGTTCATCCTGACGTCCATCCCCCCATTGTTGGTAAGGACAATGTATGAATTAAGGAACCCCAACCGCCATGGCTACGTCGCATACTTTATGCACGAGCCTTTGTAAATCGTATGTTCGCCCCACGGCTGAACTGCGAACCGCATAAGAAAAACCATTGTGTCTGTATGTGCGCCTTATTAGTGAAACCGCATAGGTGGCGCATAGACTTTTATTGTGCGGAGCCGCATAAGCGGCCTTCTGAACTGGAGCCGCATGGGGCTTTTTGGAGCCGCATAAGACTTCTGAGAACTCCATGGGGGGCATGGATATTTTCTTGAGCCGCATGTGGTTTGAAAACACCTAATCAGCTCTTTTTTATTCTCTGTTTAACTTATTTTTTTTCTGCTCTTCAGTGAATTTGCCGGTTAACGCCGCCGGAGAACTCTTGGTGGGTAGCGCTCAAGCTGCTCTCGGCTATAGATACGACCATATTGTTCAGCACGTGGCGGATCAGTTTCCGAGCGATGAGCCTATGGCCAGATTGAATGCCATCAAGAATCGGCCTTTCCATTTCCTTAATGCTATGATGAACTCCGGAAAATTTGAAGGAGAGTTTTTGAAGCCTGCGTTCTTTTTTGGAGATGCCTTGACCGTAGAGAATGATCATGTTCTGGAGGTGTCGGAGAATGATCATGTTCTTAATGCTATGATGAACTCCGGGAAACTCGATCATGTTCTTTCTCTTCTCCCTCTCTCTTTTTTTTTTGAAAGGGACGTGGTCCCGAAGTATGTAGTACTTCTTTTCTTCCTTCAAATAAAGAGTATTTTCCATTCTACCCTTTATTTGTATTGCCTATTGTGCCTGTGATATTATGGTGATGTTCTCCCCCGCATAGGGGATATATTTGTGGACCTGTTACCCATGGCGTACCTTGGTTTTAGGTAGAGATAACAGGTTTCAGTCAGGATACCTGAAGCAGCCATAGCAAAGTGGTCATGGGTGCTCTTGGTATTGAGAAAAGAATTGCCATAGAGCAGCTGGGCTCCTGGGGCATGATGAGGTGATAGGTTTGTGTTAAGAAATTTAGCTGAGGATATTTGTGGGCCTATTACTCTTGGCATACCCTGGTTTAGGATACGGGTTATAGGATGAAAGAGAGCTGACATACTTGCTCAGAGGTAACGAGGACATGGTAAGTAGGAAAGTTTTTTGAACGTAGAGTCTTCCTACTCAGAGGTAATGAGTACATGGCAGGAGCGAACTCGACGGAGGGTATTGGTGGTCAACAGAGGACATTTGTGGTCAACAGAGGACATTTGTGGACCCATTACCCTTGGCGTACTCCGGTTGTGGGTACAGGTAATAGGTCGAAAGGGGATCATCATACTTACTCAGAGGTAATAAGGACATGGAAATTCTATGTAGGGGTGATTTGTTTTTGGCAGAAATGGGACGACTCAGAGGTGATGAGGACATGGTCGTCTCGGAAATTCGTGGATCAGTTACCTTCGTTGTGCACTGGGAGTGCAGGTATTAGATCATGAGGGAGGATCTCTTGTAGGAAGAAAGTTCAGCGGTATGATTATACATGACTTTCTTTTAAAAGAGTGACCGGGATGTAAGTTCAGGGGTACCGATGGGCACATAACTTGACAATCCATGAATGTTGGAATCAAAGTGTAAGTTCAGAGGTACCAGCAGGTACATGACTTAGGAATTTGGGGTATGTTTATGGAAGAAGGGCATGAGTTCAGCGGTACACGCGGGTACATGACTCGAAAATCTGTGAATGTTGGAATCAAAGTGTAAGTTCAGAGGTACCTGCAGGTACATGACTTAGGAATTTGGGATATGAGTTCAGCGGTACAAGAGGGTACGTAACTCGATAAGTTGGAAAATTAGGGGGTTGAGTTCAGTGGTACCAGCGGGCACATGACTCAAAACTCTGGAAAACGTTGTTTAAACATAGTATTTCTTCAGGAACTTGCCGTTGACGGGCAACATCAACAAATCTCCGTTCTGCTTGGCGAGGCGGTAAGCACCATTGGAGAACACGGCCTCGATGATAAATGGGCCTTTCCATTTTGGCTGGAACTTGCCGGTGGTCTTGTGAGTCATGACCATTGGCCTCCTGACTGCCAAAACAAGATCGCCCACTTGGAATGTTCTGACTTTGACCTTTTTGTTGAAGGCTCCTGAGATGCGTGCTTGGTATAATTCGATCTTTTGCTGAGCTAGGAGGCGTTTTTCATCTAAGGCCTCTAACTCTTGTAGTCGACGTCGGTAGTTATCATCCGTTATCAATTGATAAGTGAGGGCGACTCGGAGTGAGGGAATCTGAGTCTCTAATGGGAGAACTGCCTCACTCCCGTACACCAGAGAGAATGGTGTATTTCCGGTGGCTGTTCGAACCGTGGTACGATAAGCCCATAAGCACTCGCCGAGCTTGTCGTTCCAGTCGCGTTTGTTGGAGGAGACAAATTTCTTGAGGAGTTTGATGATTGTTTTGTTGAATGCCTCTGCTAACCCGTTTGCTGCCGGGTTGTATGGTGTCGAAGCGACATTCTGAATGCAGTGTTTGTCGCAGAATCGGTAGAATGCGTGGCTTATAAACTGTGGACCATTATCATGGATGATCCTTCGGGGCAGTCCAAAGCGGTAGATGACGTGGTGCTTCAGGAAGCTGATTACGTTCGAAGTCTTGACTTCGGCGAGTGGGACAGCTTCTGCCCACTTTGAGAAGTAATCAGTGATCGCCAGTATGAAGCGATGTCCTCGGGAGGAAGGTGGGGTGATTGGACCAATGATATCCATTTCCCATGCTTCGAATGGCCAGGACGCCACTGTCGGATGTAGGAATTCGGATGGTTGGTGAATGAAGTCTGCGTGGACTTGGCAGGCCTTACATTTTTGGGCATAATTTATTGCATCAGCCACCATCGTGGGCCAGTAGTAGCCCATCCGGCGAAGGCGGTCTTGCAGCTTAGGGCCAGGCTGATGGGCCCCGCAGACACCGTCATGAGCCTCTCGTATGGCTTCTTTAGCTTCTGCGTTCGACAAGCACCAAAGTAGTAATCCGTCGTAGGAGCGGCGATACAGCATTTTCGTCTCTGTATCGTAGAAGAATCTGAGAGAACGCCGTCTGATAGAAGTAGCCTCCTTCGGGTTCTCGGGTAGGATGTCGTAGACCACGAAGTCTATGAATGGTTGTCTCCAGTCTGGCGCTTCGTCGATCATCTGAGCAGAATAACTGGCCATGGCTTGAACATTGTTCTTGGGGCAGACCAGTTCATGGCCGATTACATCGACCGAATGATGAGAGTGGTTTGGCACTGCTAGGGAAGCAGCCAGGCCTGCTAGGGCATCAGCTTCGATATTCTGGAGTCTGGGGATGTGTTCGATGAAGAATCCCTCGAAGGATGAGATAATGTTGATCGCTATTTGGTGGTAGGGGATCATGTCTTCATGGCGGACTTCGTACGTCCCCCGAATCTGGTTGACGATTAATTACGAATCGCCGTATGCTTTAAGGTATTCTACCCCCAGTTCTCTTGCGAGTTGAAGGCCAATGACCAAAGCGTTATACTCGGCCACATTGTTAGAGCAGGGTTCCGTGAGAGAGTAGGCACGATTGATCACTAGCCCGGTAGGAGAGACCAATACTACTCCGACTCCGACGACGATGTTTCCCTTGGGTCCGGTTCTTGAAGCGCCATCGAAGAACATCTGCCATATGTTATCGTGGGTGGTTGTATTTGAATCGGCGACCTCATCTGGGATTTCTTCGTATATTCTGGATGATTCCGATCCTGGATGGGCCGCCAAAAAGTCTGCCAGGGCTTGACCTTTGACAGCCTTTTGCGGGACAAAGATCATATGATAGGGGGACAGCAATATCGCCCATGTAGCGAGGCGGGAGCTGAGTGCCCCTGGTTTGGTCATGAGGACCCTGAGAGGGTTGATTCGTGAGATCACATGTATGGTTTGCCCCGTGACGTAGTGTCGCGTCTTTTGAATGGCGAATACCAGGGCGAGGCACTCTTTCTCCACAGCGGTGTATCGGTGTTCGGGCCCGACCATCATTCGGCTGAGATAGTAAATGGCCTGCTCATGGCCTGCGTCGTTGTTTTGTGCTAGCAGGGCACCGAGGGAGTGTTCCATTGCTCGTACATAGAGCAGGAATGGTTTTCCAGGGACCGGGGCCACCAGGACTGGAGGATTTGATAAATATTCTTTGATGTCATCGAAAGCGCGCTGGCATTCCTCATCCCATACGAATGAGACTCCCTTCTTCATGAGGTGGGTGAATGGTCGACATCGCCTGGAGAGGTTGGAAATGAACCTCTTGATATAAGCTAGCCTCCCTTGGAGGCCTTTAAGTTCACGGAGATTTCTCGGGGGACCCATCTCCATGATTGCCCTCGTTTTCTCGAGGTCTACATGGATACCCCGTGCAGTGATGATGAAGCCCAAGAACTTCTCGCTGGATACGCCCAAGAACGATTTTGTAGGGTTCATCTTCAGATTGTGGGCTCGCATTAAGTTGAACACCGTTCTCAGGTCTTGCAGATGATCCTCCTTACGGCGACTCTTGACGGTGATGTCGTCGACATAGCATTCCACTGTCTTGCGTAAATGTTCTCTGAAAATGATACTCATGGCTCGCTGATATGTAGCACCGGCATTCTTTAGACCGAATGGCATGACTGTGTAGCAGTATGTGCCAATCGGGGTTCGGAATGAAGTGTGCTTTTCATCGTCGGAAGACATCTTGATTTGATTGTACCCTGAAAATCCATCCATGAATGACATACGTTCAAAGCCGCATGTATTGTTGATCATGATGTCTGTGATAGGAAGGGGAAATTCATCTTTGGGGCATGCCTCGTTCAGGTTGCGGAAGTCGATACAGATTCGAATCTTTCCATTCTTCTTGAGGACGGGTACTATATTGGCGACCCAATCAGGATGTTGCTCTTCACGAATGAAGCCGCTGGCTATTAGCTTGTTGACTTCGGCTTCGATCGCGTCCATGACGCCCGGGCGGAAGCGTCGTTGTTGCTGCTTGACTGGCTTTGCATCTGGCCGTATATTGAGTTTGTGGAGAGCGATGTCAGGATTTAACCCCGGCATGTCTTCATAGCTCCAAGCGAACACATCAATGTATTCTCTGACAAGTTCTAACAGCGACTCTCGTTCTTCGTCAGTTAGGCTTTTACTGATAAAGATCGGTTTTAGAGAAGATTCGCTGCTGAGATCCACTTGTATGACTTCATCTTCAGTAGGAGGTTCTCTCAGTTCGAACCACTTTTCCCATTGTACGTCTAATTGCTGGGCCCATGGCTCTAGCTCAAGGATTTTGGGGATATCTTCGTCTTCCTCGTAAGCGTCGGTGAATGCCATGTTGACTGACATGACTTGTCTGAACACATCTCCGATGCTGGTATCTGAGTCGAAAGTCGGTGATCCGGTTGAATGTGACTGCCAGTCGTATTCTTCATCTGAGCTTTCAGGGGTCGTAGTAGGCGTTACATACCCTAAACCGTATCGGGTTTTGTTATAGTAGTTCCGTGGTTTGCCCGCCGGGGCTGGTGTCTTCAAAGGTAATCGTCGTCCAGTGCCGTAGTTCAGTCCTGGCGTTGTCTCTAGATCATACCCCTGTTTCTGCATGAGATATTTGGATTGAGGGCTATAGAGATACAGAGGCAGTCTTTCGGCATCTGACCCGAAGTCGACTTCTTCCATGGCGAGGGGATGCGGGTTGTTCGTCCGGCCGAAGATGATTGGGTGGTCCCCTCCCTCGATTATTCGGTAAGCGTCTTCTACTGGAGTAAGTTGGATAGCGGTGTACACATTTGTCACCTGTGTATGTAGGTGAGTGCCTATACCGTGTTCTATAGCATACATTGTACATAGCTTATTGAGCTCGGTGTAGTTCAAAGATAACCCTTTATTGATGAAGTAAGGTATCTTTTCTAGAGGGATTACATCATCTGCGGAGGGAGCGTCAGTGTGGGCAGCCACATACTTGGCTAGCTCTGGTTCTTCTTCGGCTACCCCCTGTGTCAATGAAGATTGAGAGGGCGTCCTAGTCAGCTTGATCTTCAGAGGCTCAACTGACGGAGCGGAGCGTGGGATTGTCGGTAGACTAGCAACCCCCAGTCTGGCACTTGATGTGGAGCGAGGGGTGGCTGGTTCGCTTGAAGTGTCAGACCTCGCATCGGGGTGACGACCTTTCTTAGGCAGGCGTATCGTCAGAGGTCTATCGGAGGGATTGAGCTTCTCTGTTTGGGATTGATCGACTCTCGGCAATCTGATGGTAAGTGGCCCTGTCGTGGGTCTCGGTACCTGGCCGGACCTTGGCAGCCGGATTCTCAACTGCTCTCCCTGTGCCGAGAGGCTGATCGTGTCCTTACGCAGCGTGGCCGTAAGGGGTGCGGAATTGCCTGGCTTGCGAGCCTGGAGGTGGATTGTCAGAGGTTTTTCTGATCCCGTGGTTGCTTCAACATCAGTTTGTTCATTTCCTCCTTCAAGGTGCCTCTTCGAATTTTCGTATAGACAGGAGTCCGAGTAATAAGATTCGACCCCTTTGAAGGGATCGATGTCAGCAAATTCTGTCCTCACGAAGCCGTGCTTGTCGACATATTTGAAGCATTGGTGTAGCGTGGAAGGCACGATCATGTAATCGTGTATCCAAGGGCGCCCCAAAAGGATGTTGTATGAAGTGTCGGCATCTATGACGTAGCAAGTGACTTCTGATTGGAGATCGCCAATCTGACATTTCAGACGGATCTTCCCGATTGGGTAGCTCCTGCCCGAATTGAACCCGCTGATGGCGGTATTTGTAGGGGTCAGGCGATGCATCAGGATGCGAAGATGATGCAGTAGTCCTTTTGGAATGATGCTTATGGAAGACCCAGGGTCAATGTGCATCCGGTCCACCTTTATGTCGCCGATGTAGCCTGTGTAGTACAATGGGCGATCGTGTAGATTAGTCTTGATGAGCATGTCTTGTGGAGTGAAGACGATGTTGGGCATTGCTCCCGTACAGGCACTGTCTTGGAGGTCTGCGGGCTGATTTTCTCCCGTGAGGTTGACCTGAGCCAGGTACGCATCGGCATTTTGAAGTGCATCGCTCAAAGCTGTGCGGACATCCTTTGAGAGCCTCAGGAGTTCATATAAGGAAAATTTGGCCGGTGTATTGGCCAATTGTGCCAAGATGTCGAAGTTGTAGGGCCTCTCCAGCCCCTGAGATTTTTCCTTTCGGAGGGATTTGTCGAAGCGAGTCTCCTTCGGCCTAGGCTTGTCGGTCGTCGAAGGCTGAGCCGGTCCCGGAGCGTCCGTGGTAATGGGCGGATGATCATCAGTCGAGTTTTCAGCCACAGGTTGAGATTGTGCTCCGGATCGAGTAACAACGGCCGTGACTTCCTCTTCATCTGCTGAGGTGGTACGGCAGGATCTGACTTTTCCACTTTTCTTTTTAGAAGATGGAGTGGACTGAGTTACCTCGTGGACTAGGTCCGGATGGACCCACATAATTTCCCCTCGTGAGGTGGTGAAGGGTACTAGACCAGCAGCTTGAGCAGGCGGGAGATTAGCAATCTCCATCGTTGCCAGAGGGATGGGTATAACCCCGTCCTGGGTCTCTGTTGGAGGGAAGCTGCCGAATTGTACGGACACCATGTTGGCTGCCACGGTTACCTTCTCGAAATCGATGGCCAGAGCGTTTGAATCGATGAGGTTTTGGATATATCGTTTCAGTTGGTAGCAGTCGTGCGTAGCATAGTGGACGTAGCGGTGGTAATGGCAGAACTTTGGGTTCTCCAGATCAGCCGGCCGAGGCTCCCGTCTTGGTGGAGGAAGCTGAATCCTATCTCCTTGTATGAGCATGTCCAAGATAGGCTTGACGTGACCGTCTTCAAAAGAGTAAGTGATTTGAGTCCATTGTTTGTCCGCAGGTTGCGACTCAGGCTTCTGGGCTGTATCGGCCACCATAGCCTGCTTGCCTCTGTTGTCCCGGTTGTTGGAGGGGCTACCTCTATTGTCGTTGGTGGTGCTGGGACGCTTGCTCTTGTTCTCTCCCTCTGAGATATGTAATCCCAGTTGGCGAGCCTTCTTTAATCGTTCTTCGGCACTTGTAGCACTAATGATAAAAGTCTTCCAGTCCTTGAATTGACTCTCGCCCATCCAGAGACTGATTGTTGGGAGTAGTCTCTTTTGGCAAATTTCGATCAAGGAAGAGTCCGGGTTGCCAGATGGTAACTTCAGGATAGCGTCATCATGGGGCAGATGGTCGGTAGTGACCTCGAAGTAAGTGATGTACCGACTTGCTGAGGTCTTGCCACCATAGGGGTTGATATTGAACGGCTTATATCTTGGTGGGAATGGAACATCCCTCCATTCAGCAGGATATGGTTGCCGTATTCTGAAGTCTTGAGAGTTTTCTCTGGCGTGGAACATGGCTCGGAGCTCTTGAACTTCTCTCCTTACTTCTCGGGTCTCATCTGTCGCAGTCGGAGCCGTTACTTCGGGAGGATTATTGCCCGGGTTCGGTGCCGCCGAATTTGAATCTACGTTGATTGAGGGACCCGTGCTTGTCTGGCCAGGTGTCACCCCCTGCAGATTAGGAAGCGCCGCTTTGATCTCGTCTACAGATTTGACCAAGGCGTGCAATATGGCCTCCAAAGTATCGATGCGCTGGCGATCACCGGAACCGTCTTGATTGCTGTCTGTCATGAACACCGTCTTCACATGAGGAGTGACGGAAGGAGTGGTGGAGGATGTACCCTCCGAGTTGTACCCGTGCATCGAGAAATCATCAGGATATATGGGGATGTTCTCTTCAGGTTCAGACTCGGAAGGAACACTACCCCCGGCTTCGGAGCTTGCTTCGTCTAGGATGTCTGTGGGGACGTCGGTATCTGTTGTATCCGTCGAAGGATTTGCTTCCTCCAGTCCGTATTCCTGGAATGTTGGATTATCGTGGATGTTTGGAGGAGTGCTACTCCCAGTTCCGACGACCCCCAATGTTGCAGACGACGAACTTCCTACCGCAGCAGTTTTTATCTTCGAACGGGTGTGTTGAAATACTCCAATGGAGGATAACCCTTTAGACGACGGTTTCTTAGCTGCAGTAGTTGACACCTTTGGGCTGGAGATGCAAGTTTTCTTCCCTCTTCCCTTGGCGAGAACTTTCTGCGCGGACTTGCAGGAGACAACAGGAGGTGCCTCGTCTTCTGAGCTCGGGTGATGTAGTCTTTGGAAGACGGATGGCCGGTCTTCCGTCATCGCCGCGTTGCTGCAACAGCAGTTGACGATGATCTGGGTGCATTGATGTCCGTGTGAGGGCTCTTTACACCCCGAAGCTCATTCTCTTTCCTTGTGTTTGTGGAGGATAACCTCACGCAGGTCAGAGGAACCACTTCGTCTGTTTGCCGCCGGGGGCTGGACTTGAGTGGTTTTATACAACTTTCCATCAGAGGCCAGCGTGATAATCAGCGGGACGCCCCGATAGTCAGAGGTTGGGGCAGTCGTCTGGAGTTGATGAGCCCGCGCTGCCCTAGACTTCCTTCTTTTAGCACTTGGGGGTGCGTAATAGGAGGAGTCTAAGTCGAATACCACAGAGTCTGGATTATCATCCAGAGAATGATCAGAGTCAGGACCGCATGAAAGCCGGTCGAAGACTGATCGAGAGAAGCGTGGGACGGATGCTATGCGGCTAGCATTGGGTACCGTACAGGTTGTCTGCATGCGGCTGTCTTTTGTTGTAGGATGAGTCTTTATGCGGTTAGGAGTCACGACCGTGCAGGCTGACCGTATGCGGTTGGCATCTGTAGCCGCATGGGTTTTCTGCAAGCGATTGACTTTAATAGCCGCATGAGTCTCATCCGTGCGGTTGGCAACTGTAGCCGCATAAGTTATGCGGCTGACAGATGTGGCCGCATGAGTTTTCTTTATACGGTCGGCGGTTGTAGCCGCATGGGCTTTCTCCCTGCGGCTAATACTCTTCTGCGGCTCGGATCGCGTAGAGTTCCTCTTTGCCCCTGCAAGTCCAGCATCATAGTATTTTCTTCTGCCGGACTTGGGGACAGCAGAGTTGTCTACGGTCTGAAGTGGGGCCGCAGGGGAGTCTTTCTCGCCATCTTGAGCAATAGAGAGCACCTCATCAAGGGCTTACGGAGGAGCAAATGATTTTGGCCTCCACTCTTTGCGAGCCTTTATGGTGCGGGTGCGCTTCTGGACCGGGCCAGCGCTACCTTCAGAGAGCATCTCTTCGAACGCCTGTTGGTCGAAGCGTACGACCATCTTCTATTGTGTAGAGCCAAGTTTGGCTGCGTCCGATTGCGTCACCAACTCCTCAACCGTGGAGAAGTTAGTCCCCAGCAGAGTCGCCATCGTGTTTGCCATTGATTGTAAAAGTACAGAACAATTATCGGAGGACTGAACTTAGACTCACAATACAAACTCGCTCGTACAAAGAAAGCCTAGGGACGAAAACCTAGGTACAGCAGTCTAAGTACGATTGTTTATTTTAGATTCTGGGGGGTGACGATAGAGGCTCAGGAAAGCGACGGCCGCTCTGCCTTACTCCTTGGACGATCGGTACGCAGCCTTGACTCGGAGAAGATCTGCTTGGTCGTTGACGAAGAAATGCCTTCTTGCTCTCTCTCTGATTGCTCTCCTGGCTTCTCTCTCTCTGTGTATATTCTCTCTCTGACTATGGGGGAAGTCTCTCTGTGTATACGTATTCTTCTCTGGTTTCTTTTTGTATATCTCCCCCTTATATTACAAGGGAATGGCACCTTGCTATTTATAATAGTGGGATGTGATCACTAGGGTTGCCAATGATTAGTTCTTGGAGATGGCGGCGGCCGGGGGATTGATCAATCCAGGCCGTTCATTTCTGGTTGTGACGAATCAGAACCATTAAGGGTAGATTACACCAAATCCCCATTAGCAATTAATGTTGATTGGCATAAATCTTCCTTATAATGATTCTCTAATATCTGCGAATAAATCAAATTTATTCTCTTGCCACGTGCCCCAGATCATTGGAATTCGACCCGATCTTGGATTGCCCTAAATCTGGGAGATTGATCGGCTGAGGACACGTGTCCTGAGAGCCCATGGTGAGACTGGAACCGCATGCAGATTGTGCCGCATAAGATTTAGGCCGCATAAATTTTGGGTCGCATAAGACTTGGGACACGTGTCAGGGCTGTCTGGGTAGTGGCCTCCTCCTTTCGACTTCTGAACCATATGATGAGCCGCATGAACCGCATAATGGTGTGTCTGCTTGAGCCGCATGGGCATAATCTTCTTGAGCCGCATAGGGATGATTCCACTCGAGCCGCATGGGACAGCTTCACTCTGAATCGCATGGGAAGTCTTCACTTTGAGCCGCATAAGCACACCCACGTGGCAGGGCCACGTGGCATTTTGTTGCTCTCGGGGGATCGTGTCAGAGATTTCTTTCTCTTCCCTAGAGATTCATCATCATGACAGAGTCATAATTACCTGCTTTGGTGTTAGGTCTGTCAACTTTTCAGAGGGGTCAGCCGTCAAAGCAAGCATGGATCGGAGGGGAGCACTGTCACGCCACATGTCTTCTGAACCGCATGGAATGCCTCCGGCCGCATAGCTCCTTATGCCGCATGACTCCCTAAGCCGCATGCGTTTTCTGAGCCGCATGGGTCTTTCTTGGCCGCATGAGTCAATTTCTTTAGTATTTTCCATGCTTCTACAATAACCACCAGATATCTCGATTGAGGGGAATCTTGATGTCCGCCATGTGTCAGCACCGTAGAAGCCCATACCATGCAATGACGGCATATTCTTTCATATCTCAGGAACCCCAATGCACATCGCATATGTGTTCGATTCTCTATAAATAGAAGGAGTTCTCCTTCAACTTAAAGAGCGACAACCTTCATCTAAGAAGGAACAATCCACCAACCAACCAATAGAAGAACAACCATATCCAAGAGATCTTCTCCTCCAGACAGCCTCTTAATCGGTGACCCCAGAGTTCCATCAAAGGCGCCAGAGAGCCAGAGCAAGGTTGATTCGTCGTCAAATCGTCAATGGAGTAAAGGAGCCGCTGCAGTGCTCGATCTTCACCGTCACACTTTTTCAGAAACCTCTTCTCCCTATACTTAGAATATCCTATTTATGACTTCCTTCTTTGTACACAGATACCTTATACATTCAATAAAGCAAAAAGTTCGTTCAACCGTTTGTTATGTCGAACAAAATAGCGACTCTGCTGGAGACTACCTTCTCCTCCAACGACAAGGCGGTGACGAAATCTGATGACAACTTGCTGGGATCTTCCCAAGACATGTCTGTCGTATGCTTCGACCAGCAAGCTTTTGATGATCTCCTCTCTGATGAAAAGTCGAAGACTTCAAAGCGGTTCGTACAACCGAAGAAGACTCGACGTGTCTGGAGGCCTAAGGCGGCTGCAGCTAGCAGCACGATGGCAGAAACTACATCTCAGGACCCCCTCAATGCCGAAGCCACGAAGAAGATTCTGGCTGCTACAGCCATATACCCTCGCCCGATTCCCGTCCTGGGAAAGCATGGCGAGGAAGACGGTGGTTCTATGGTTTATCTGACGAAGGCACGATGCCAAAGGAAGCGCACACCGGTCCAACCCCTCCTGATGGGAGCATTGTCGGTAAGAAGATCTGTCTTTGACAGAATCGCTTTCCCTTCAGGCGAGCCTTCGGCAGACTCTGAATACGGCTCACCATCTGCGGGTAGTAGGAAGAGATCCCAGGTGGTTCGTGCTTCATGCAATAAGCGCACGACACCTATGGTAGACCAGAGGCCCGTGTTGATAACGAAGGATCCATGGCTACGAAAGCCAAGCCAGGGGTACGTCCTATGGAGAGGGAGCCATACGAGCAGCATTTCTACAGAAGCGACAGGAGGCTTCCCCGCCAGACCCGCTCTAACAGTACTTGCGTGCAGCTTTCCTGCACGTACAATGGGGGTGCCATGGCGAAAGATTCGACCCTCTCCCAAGCGGAAAAAGAATCTATGGCACGGGGCGTGCCTAAACCAAGGCACTCTTGCACCCAGATTACCATCAACTGCTGCTGCCAACAGACGGCAGCGCCATCATCGAGTCGGTGTTCCGTCTTCCAGAGACTTTACTCCACGTCGACCCCATGCTAGAGGCTCAACAGGGGTCGGTGATCCATAGAGAAGACAAAACCCGCATCGTCACGTGCTACACGGTGCAGGGCTCCAGAGCTTTCAAGAAGCCCTTTCAGAATCCTTCCATATCTGTCGCTAAATCGAAGAGGAGGCCGGAGAGCGGCAAAGCTAAGGTACCCGATGCAGGTGTGTTCCAAAGCACTCGTTCCAGATCTGTATTAGGTGCCATGCCAAATATTGGGGCTAGCCAGCCTTCTACCATGCACGACAACCCTGTTTTCCGATCTGAGGAGGAGTAAAATGACACGGATGCCTCCATCGTCGCAGCCAGTCACCAGACTGGGGGTAGCAACCGTACTGAGTCCGAGGAAGATCATAATCTTTCGATGTATCCTCAAGACGGCGAGGCTTAGGCGTCTAAGCCAGAGAGCGAAGGATCCACGGCTCCCTCGACTCATCCTCACACTTGGTCCATTTTCATGGTCGATGGCAATGAGGAAGGAAACAACGAAGCTCTCAGATAATCGAAGCCCTCGAGACAAAGTTAGATACGTTGATGGACACCATGAAGACTCTGTCCTCGGTCATAACCGACCTCAAGAGCAACATGGCCCCAGCTGCCTCTACACATGTGTTTGATCCGCCAACCAATGAAGGATCCAGCTGGCTGGCTGCCGCCCACCAGGCAGGACCTTCCTCGTCTACTCCATCGACTACAAGTTCTGTAATGCCAGCCGAAATACAGTAGGCTATCAAGGAGCTGTATGCTCGTCATGATGCCAAGGAGAAGCAAGCAGCACTCTAGAAGATGGGTATCCGGCAGCTATACCCTATGAGGGAAGGGGTCTCCTCGATAATACTTGAGGTACTTTGCCTCGGTAACTGGGCATCGGGCAAAGGATGATGCCCTCCTATCCAACATATTCATAGGAGCCCTGTAGGGGGTAGCCTATGAATGGTTCGGCAGTCTTCGGGACGATTATATCTCGTCATTTGAAGACCTGAAGACTCTGTTCGTGGACCGATTCTACGAAGGAGGGATGAACATGACGATGTGGACCCTCATAGAAATTGTCCAGAGGGAGAGGAGCATATCCGCACATACATCGAGCGCTTCCGCCAGGCAGCCCTCAGATTACCGCCCGGCATGCCAGAGCACATGCTTATGGACTTATGCAGCAAGAACATGCTACCCACAATCAAATTGTGGCACAATGCTCCCTGCACGGAGTGGACGCCTTTCATTACATAGGCAGACGCCGTACAGAGGAAAGTCTAGGACGTACAGCTCCTGGGGCTACACTTTCCTGCGCCTGAAGACAAGGGGAGACGCTCGTCCAGCAGCAACCCCAAAGACGAAAAAGGCAAGCAGGCTATGACCGTCAACATCTCCAAAGGTTCAGCATCCGTGAACCCCAAGTCCGCAAAAATGCAGATGCCGAGGGAGACTTACTCCTTCAATGACAAGGATAGGCTGGAGATCTTTGAGATGCTTACGAAGAGTGGCAAACTGTCCATCCCGGCTCCCAGACACCCTGATAAAGTAGGAAAGGTTGACCATCCCAAGTACTACCACTACCACTAGTACGTCCACCACCCAACACGAGATTGCTATGTGTTGAAAAGGCAAATCCAGCGCCTCAGCAACGCCACATCGTTGGATTATGAGGAGAAGACCATTACAGCCAACATGGTTACTCTCCAGTTTGGGAGTTTTCTAGCCACAGAGGCGCAATACGACATCGTCCCTATTCCAAAGGCGACAATAGAAATAGTCAACCTTCCACCAGCACGGGACAATGCTCAAAGTCTCACCCCGGTCTCTACGCCATAAGACGGAGTCATGTGGGTCCATCCTGACCTGACTCCCGACATGATAAACCAGTGATTATCGTAACTATCTTGGGACACATTTTATGTCATTCTCACATCTGAAATGTTATCCTAAGTTGTGTCTACCATGTCGTCTTTACCTCTGAGTAGTCACCTCTTCTCATAGTAGCTGTAAGCTGTCATAATTTTTAGAAAACATTTTATATCCATATTGCCTCTAAAGTGTTATTCTATATTCTGTCTACCATGTCCATATTACCTCAGAGTAGTCACCCTGTTATGATAACCCCAAAGTTGTCAAAACACCCTAGAAAACAGTCACGTCCATGTTACCTCTAAACCTTTATTCTAGTAGAAAGATGCTTGCCATGTCCATATAACCTCTGAGCAACGCACCCTTTCCCTGACAATTTCTTATAATTGTCATCTATAGAACCCTTCACGTTCATATTACCTTTGAGTCGTTCTATACCCTAGGAGAGTTTATCCTTACCATGTCCATATCACCTCTGAGTAAGGAAAGTGTCTCTACAAAAACTCTTGTGTTTGCCATATCCACATAACCTCTGAGTAAACACCCTGTCCCCAAAAAAGCTATCCCCTCTGAAGGAATTCTCATCTCTATACAAGATTCACAACCATGAAGATAGACAGAACAGAGAAGGAAAACAAAATCTTTAGATACCAAGAAGACAATGTTTTCTATTACAAAAATGCATATGGTCTCTCATAAACTGAGGGACAAGAAGAAGCAAGAAGTCAAAATGGGGAAGACTGGTCCTGAAGGTCTTCCAGCCGACTCCTCAGATGAGCCTTCCGTTGTACGATCGATTCTAGGGCCCTCATTTCGGCCTCCTGGCTTCTGACAGTCTCATCTCCGATAGAGGTCCAAGCCTGACTTGCTAGAGTCAACTCGGCCTGACGGGCATTGATATCCACCTTTTTCTAAGTCAGAGTCTCCAAGCGTTGGCGAAGGACTTCTTCCTGGTCATCTGATTCCTTCAGGCCATCCTCAGCAAGGACCAGAGCATCCGTCAGATTCTGAATCTATTCCCGGAGGTCTCTGTAGTGCTCCTCCATCGTTGCGTGACAGCGAACTCGAGCCCCTTCGGCGACAGCCAGTTCGGCAATCTTTGATTCGACCTCCATAAGTCGATTAGAAAGAGCTCGGCGTATCTGCTCTTGGCAGGATTCTACATAAACCATCTTCTCCAGTTCCCCAGCAGCAAAGATCGGTAGGGTACGATCGAGACCGTGGAGTTCTGGGGCAACGGTTTTTAAGTCAGCCAGCAATCCTTTTGCAATCACGACCTGAGTCTCATACTGTGGATAATTGCACAATAGCTGCAACTGACCTTCCACCAGGTCCCGGATCCATTCGGCCAACGGCTGACCGTGCAAGACGCCCTCTATACCACGAGTCAAAGTGTTGCGGATGGCGTCCAGCAGAAGTTGGGCTCAATATTCCTTATCAGCTAGACTCTTTGAAGTCACTGGAGAAGCTGGGACCCAAGGACCAGGAGTGGAAGCAAGAGCCAAAATCTGCCCCTGTACTAGAGCGGACACAGAAGGAGCTGTCGATGATACGCTCAATGGTTCGGGAGGCATGGCCGTCTCTACAACCACCTTGACCATCGATACTGGCCTTGCAATAATTCTTTGGGCCCTTGCTTCGATGGCCGTATTATCGGTCGCCTGCCCGGCAGTCAGAGCATCGGCTTCCAGTATGGGCCCGTATGGGGGCAGGACAAGGAATCACTTCCGAATCAGAATGAGCAGCGATAGCGTCCCCGTCACCTGCCCCTACGTTTCGAGGCGCATCAGGCGCAGGCTCTTCAAAAAATCCCCGCTCTGACCAAGAAGGTCTCGCCTACTCAAACCGCACAATCATAAAATGTGAAAAGAACGGGCAAGTTCGAAGAATAAAAGGACTTACCCCGGAGGAAGACCCATCATAGCGAGTCATTGTACCCATTGCAGGCGCAGGGGTCATTCTGGCTCTTTTTGCAGGAGGGGAAGTTTCCCCAGGCAAGAGCGGGCATCCTTGTTCGACATAATAAAAGGTTGAACGAAGTTTTTGCTTTATTTAACGTATAAGGTATCTGTGTACAAAGAAGAAAATCCTAAACAGGATATTCTAAGTACCAGGAGAAGAGATTTCTGGGAAAGTGTGACGTTGGAGATAGAGCACTGCAGCGGCTCCTTTACTCCGTTGACGATCTGACAACGAATCAACCTTGCTCTGGCTCTCTGGCGTCATTAATGGAACTCTGGGGTCACAGATCAAGAGACTGTCTGGAAAAGAAGATCCTTTGGAGGGGTTTGTTCTTCTGTTGGTTGGTTGGTGGATTGTTCCTTCTTAGATAAAGGTTGTCACTCTCTTTAGTTGAAGGAGAACTCCTTCTATTTATAGAGAACCGAGCATATATGCGATGTGCATTGGGGTTCCTGAGATATGAAAGAATCTGTCATCATCGCACGGTACGGGCTTTTGTGGCGCTGACACGTGGCGGAGATCGAGATTCCCCTCAATCGATATCTCTGGTGGTTATTAACATAACCGAAGGAGGTGACACATGCCGCGTGCCAAATTGCTTGCTAGGATATAGCCGAGTAAATCTTAGGATTTCATCCTATATTTGGAGTCTAATTGATCCTCATCTAAGATTTCAATCAATCCGATATGATATCAATCATGATTTAATCCCAATCTTTTCTGTAAGAGGTGGTTTAAATAAACTAATTGGGGTGGACCTATGCTTCCTGCACCTCTGGTGTGGACTAAGTACTGCTGTGCTTCTGGAACGACGAGTAGACTGTGCTTCTAGAGACGACGGAGCCTCTGTGCTTTCAGACGACAAGTGGACATGGCTTCGAATGATGATGAGACTTCTATGCATTTAGAGCAATGATGAAGCTGTGTTTCGGAGTAACAGAGGCATTGTGCTGTAGACGACGAGTAGGCTTGTGCTTCAGGTTGGCGTGGTTACTATGTTTTTAGAGCGACAGACTGACTTGCATTGGTTGCAGTGGGAGTTCCCAAGTCTCTTATAGAGAAGTGACTTAAGCTTCTGGATCGGAGCAGATGACTGCACTGTGGAATTGGAGATGGTATGAACATATGGCCATCCTACGATATATGTGGACGCGTGTAAGTAGTTGCGCCTCTGAACTTTGAAGGTATTGGCTTTGGAGGAAAGGGTATAAACCCTCGTGTGTCTGGGGTTGGCGCAGGCAGGTAGCTGCGCCTCTGAAGTAAAGACACTGGTTTCTGAAGTAAAGGAAAGGGCGGGCCTACCACCATCTTGCTTCTAAGGTTGGAGCAGGCGAGTAGCTGCACCTCTGGCTTAAAGGCTTTGGCTTCTGGAATAAAGATCAATAAATACCCGCTCTTTATGGTTCCCTCTTAATTGCCACCGTTATATGGGAAATTCCAAGGGTCTAAGACTGACATTCGTCGTGCTGAGTCTTGGGTTCATCCCATTAATACAGAAATTCTGACTGTCGGCCATGTGGCGTGCACTTTGCGCCATTCTCGGTCCTACAAAAGGAGAAGTTCTCTTCTGAAGAGTTGTTGTCTTCATTTTGGCATCCTTCACTACCATACGAGCTCCAAACATAGCTTCGAGCGGCGATCGGCCTTGTATAAGTTGGTTGCTGGTTGAGGCTTTTTTGTTCATAGGAGCCATGTTCTTATAGAAGAACTCTGTGTAGAAGGAGCCATTACCGCCCTTAAGAAGTATGTAAATGTCATCCTTAGGGAGTTCAACTCTAGACGACGTCTGGGGATCTTCAAGGTCCTGATGACCTAGGTCATGGGTGGATAACCAAACTGAAGAGCCACAGGTTGTGCTATGTCCTTCTCATTCAGGGCTTCGCGACCTACTGCGCTCTTTGATGGCTTGGGCCAATAACTGCTTCAGGAAGCTGCGTGCTTTGGCCGAGTGGCTGATATGCTTCTGGGAAGCTGTGCCCATAAAAAGGTCAGAATATGCCTCGATGGAGGTCAATCTTCTGGCATGAAGAAGACGTGCTGCGCTTTGACAAAAACTGAATCCCTTGTAGACCCTTCTAGGCTTTGTCGAATCTGTACCAGATCCTCTGTAGACGAACAAAATTAGTCCTTTTAGTCTCGATGTGTCTGTACTAGACTTGGGTAGATGTGACACATAAGGGACTTCTTTCCATATCTTTTGTTTTGTCTTTTTAGCACTTGAGCTGAGCCTTTGTATCATCTTCTCTGTGGCGAAGGGATGTCATCAGCTGAGATTTTTCATGCTTCTACAATACTCCCTTCAAAGTATCCCAAACTTGAGTCAAGCTCGGGATACTTTGAACAGAAGCATGAACACGTGGTAGGATTGTATGATCTGGGTGATGGCTAGTTTCACGCCTAGCTCTTTAGCATTAATTGTCCTGAGTCATCGTTTCAGAGCAAGAGCTCCTGATGACTTCTTGATATTGGATCATCTTGCATCTTTACAGGGATTGCGAATCTCTTTGACAAAGGAGGTTCAGTGTCACGTTCCTTCGGTCACTCGCAGTACTGTCATCTGACATGGAGTGGAGCTTTGGCTCAGCTTGTAAGCTTTCTTCTGACTGACATCTGTCTCATGTTTGGACCACGCGAATAGTCTATATACAGGACTACCCCTTCCAAGAGAAGACTCAGCTACTTCCACAATGGCCTTGCTTGCCCAACACTCGGCTGCTGACGACCCTGGAGTTTGCTTAAGGCGACCGTCGGTGGCAAACCTTTTCATCAGGAGAAGCTATAGTAGAACTACCACTAGATCTTGAGACGTGCCCACGCTCTGGATGTCGTGGGCGTCAATGGCGTCTTGGACCTCTGCTTTCTAGATTTGGATTGCTTGTCATTCCGAGGAATAGCAAGGCCTGCAGCTGTGGTTACTCCCATGGCCAGCTGGGGAGATAGGGGAGTCTTGTGCTGGTCTTCATCCCCGGCTTGGGATAGTAGCTGGTTCGGGCAGTGGCTTGCTTTTAACCAGGAAGTGATTGTCTCTGTCACCGCCTTGCCCACGCTATTGAAAGCTTGTACTACAATTTTAGCCTTTTTTTGCTTCTGTGTATGTAACTACGAAGATTCTGTAATAGGTCTTTGTAGCCACATGTTTTTATATATTAAAGCTTTTCTGTCCCATTTGCTTTTGTCTTCAAAATAAAGAGGGAATCTTCACCAGGGATTTGCCTGACCAGAGGTAATATGGACGTGGTTGTCTTAGTCTTTGTCGGAATATAGAACAACAATCCAGAGATAATATGGACGTGAACTGTTTTCTAGACCGCCGGAATAACCATAGAGCTGATGCGAGAAGAACGACTACTCAGAGGTAATATGGACATGGTAGCTGCATCGTTCAGGTGTATAGGAGCAATCCAGAGGTAATATGGATGTAAAGTGCTTCATCTACTTGAGAGAATCTATAGGAGAGAGGGAGATCCCCTTAACAGAACTCATAGGCACCCTTTTCAGGGGATGTGGGCGCCTATGCTGGTTCCGCTTTCAGACGTAATATTTTTTTTAGAAACTTTTCAATGATGGACATCATTAGCAAGTCACCATTAGGCTTAGCTAGCCGATAAGCACCGTTGGAGTATACCATTTCTATGATGAACAGTCCTTCCCACTTGGGTTTGAACTTCCCAGCCATCTTGTGAGTCATTACCCTCGGTCTTCGTACTGCCAAGACGAGGTCGCCCACTTGGTATGATCTTTCGTCGACCTTTTTGTTGAAGGCCACAAAGATGCAAGCTTGGTAAACTTCGATCCTTTGTCGCGTGAGCAATCGCCTTTCTTCTAACGCTTCTAACTTCGATAACCACCTGCGCTGATTATCTTCGACGGTTAAGCTTGCAGAGGCAACGTTAGCAGACAACATCTTCTTAAAGGCTTGACCGATGTTGGTGTCAGAGTCCCAAGTGGAGGAGTCAGAAGAGTGTGAGTGCCTCATGACTTTTTTCTCTGAGTCTTCTGAGGTGGAAGTAGGTGTAACATACCCCAACCCTCGATGGGTTCGTTGGTAATAGTTTTGAGCTTTTCCCTTTGGAGCATGAATCCGTAAGGGAAGACGCTGGCCCTTGCCAGAATTGAGCCTCTTGTTACTGTTCAGGTCGTAACCCATCTTCTGGATGAGGTTTTTGGCCTGCATAGTGTAGCGGTAGAACTGCATCTTGCTACTGTCGAGGTCTGGGTCTTCAAGTGTTATTCGCTTTGGATGCTCCAATCGATCGAATATGATGGGTTCTTTTTCTTTTTTCCGGGCTGGAACTACGAAGTAGGCTCCCCGGGCAGGAACAACTCGGCTCACATGGTTGATGGTCGTCACCTACGTCTGTAGCTTACGCAGAGAGTTGTCTAGGAAATATTTAGTGTTCCAGCGTGCCCCAGAGTAGTTCGAAGACAACTTCCTTTTCATAAAGTGGGATATCTTATCTCGGGGGATTACAACGTCGAAAGAGTGTACCTCCTTGTTGGCACAGACGTAGTCTTCTAGCTCTTCGTCAGTGAGGACTAGAGCTGTTGCGAGAGGAGGGGAGGATGTTTCCCTTTCAGTATGACTGCTAAAGTGGCTGTGGTCGTATGCTCCTATGCCTTCGTGGTTGGCCTTGGAGACCTCTGGGGTAGCCTTATTCGTATCGGCTCCTGACCATCATCTATCATCACTGGAGGCGAAGGTGGAGCTCTGCCCCGAAGCTTAACAACGAGAGGCGATGATACTTCAGGAGGCCATCCTTTCAGTCGAACCTTTAAAGGTTCTTCAGTCGCTGCTATACTTTCTGAGGCTGTCTCTGCCTCATCATCAGCATCATTGCTATCGTCATCCCAGGGGACTGACTTGTACAGATCAGCATCTGTACAGTAGGCTTCAAGTCCTCGAAACGGGTCGATATCAGCAAACTCCGTTTTGATGGTCCTATCGCGGGCCACATACTTTATGCACTGATGTAGGGTGGAAGGAACAATCATGTACTCATGGATCCATGGTCGTCCTACCAGGATGTTGTAGTTTATGTCTGCATCAATGACATAGCAAGTTACTTCAGTATAGAGGTCACCAATCTGACACTTCAGGCAAATTTTGCCCAGAGGCTCACGCTTTCCTGCATTGAAGACGCTGATTGTTGTGTTCGAGGCTGTCAAATGATGCATCAGAATCCCTATAGTTTGAAGGAGGCTTCTTGGGATAATGATCAGAGAGGAATCCGGGTCGATGTGGATACGATCGACCTTAATGGCACCGACATACCCTGTATAATACATGGGGCGATTGTGCCAGTTATTATTTAGCAGCATGTCTTGCTGGGTGAAAGTGATACTGGGAATCACTTTGATCACGCTGTGGCAATGTGTGCAAGCTGCGAGATCGTATTTTGGTGGCCGAACCTGAGTAAGGAAGGACTCGACGTTCTGTAAGGCTTCACTGTGCGCATCTCGGGTCTCTTTAGAGAGGCAGAGGAGCTCGAAAAGTGATAATCTAGTCGGAGTATTGGCCAGCTGTGCTAGAATATCGAAGTTGTAGTTCTTGATAGGCCCTATTGCCAGATCCTTTCTGAGAGGTTTGTCGAAGCAAACCTCCTTCTGTTTCTGCTTATCCGTAGTAAAAGCCCGAGATGGACCTGCCTCTGGTGCGTCAGGAGCTTGAGATGGACCTGCTCCTCATACATCTGGGACAGGGGAAGTAGTCGGTGGAGACTCCCCCTGCTCTGGAGCCTGGCTCTCCTCTTGTCATTGTGCTGAGTGGGTGGTCACCAAAGCATCATCGGTCGAAGCCAAGACCATACGGCATGTTTTGCTTTTCTTCCCTTTGGTCAAAAGGGTCGTAGGTGCCATCATGTCAGGGACTAAGTCACGATGAATCCACATGACTTTGCCTTGAGGTGTGGAGAACGGAAGGAGCCCTTGAGCGTTGTCCCGTGCTGGTGGAAGGTTGACTACTTCCATTGTCACATTTGGAATGGGGACGATGCCGTCTTGTACCTACGTAGCTGGAAAACTCCCAAACTAGAGAGTAACCATGTTGGCCGTGACGGACTTCTCCTCATAATCCAACAATATAACGTTGGCGTTGATGAGGCGCTAGATTTGCCTTTTCAACACATAGCAATCTCGTGTTGAGTGGTGGACGTACTGGTGGTAATGACAGTACTTGGGATGTTCCGCCTTTCCTACTTCATCAGGACGCCTGGGTGCCAGGATGGACAGTTTGCCACTCTTCATAAGCATTTCGAAGAGCTCCAGCATATCCTCGTCATGGAAAGAGTAAGTATCCCTCGGCCTCTGTGTTTCTGCGGATTTGGAGTCCACGAATGCTGAACCTTTGGAGATGTTCACGGTCATGGCCTGCTTGCCTTTTTCGTCTTTGGGGTTGCTGCTGGACGAGCGTCTCCCTTATCTTCAGGCGCAGGAAAGTGTAGCCCCAGGAGCTGCGCGTCCTGGGCTTTCCTCTGTGCGACGTTCGCCTTTGTAATGAAAGGCGTCCACTCCGTACAGAGAGCACTGTACCACAATTTGATTGTGGGTAGCATGTTCTTGCAGCATAAGTCTATAAGCATGGGCTCAGGCATGTCGGGCGGTAATCTGAGGGCTGCCTGGCGGAAGCGCTCAATGTATGTGCGGACAGGCTCCTTCTCTCTCTGGACAATTTTCATTAGGGTCGACATCGTCATGTCCATCCCTCTTTTGCAGAATCGGTCCACGAACAGAATCTTCAGGTCTTCAAATGACGAGATACAATCGTCCGAAAGACTGCATAACCATTTATAGGCTACCCCCTGTAGGGCTCCTATGAATTTGTTGGATAAGAGGGCATCATCCTTTGGCAGGTGCCCAGTTACCGAGGCAAAGTACCTCAAGTATTATCAAGGAGGCCACTTCCTTTCGTAAGGTGTAAGCGTCTGCAGATTGTATTTGGGAGGGTAGACGATGTTGTCCCACTCGGCAGGGTATGGCTGCCGGATACCCATCTTTCGAAGTGCTGCTTGCTTCTCCTTGGCATCATGACGAGCATAAAGTTCTTTGATGGCCTGTTCTATTTCGACCGTTATTGCAGAACCTGTAGCCGATGGAGTAGACGAGGAGGGGCCTGCCTGGTGGACAGCAGGTAGCCGGCTGGATCCGTCATCGGTTGGCGGACCAAGCACAGGTGTAGAGACAGCGGGGGCCATATTTCACTTGAGATTGATTATGACTGTGGACAAAGTCTTCATTGTGTCCGTCAGCGTATCTAACTTTGTCTCGAGGGCTTCGATACGTCTGATAGCTTCGTTGTTGTCTTCCTCGTTGCCATCGGCCATGAACACGGACCAAGTGTGAGGATGAGTCATGTGAGCCGTGAATCCTTCGTTCTCTGGCTCAGACGCCTGAGCCTCGCCATCTTGAGGATACACCGTAAGATTGTGATCTTCCTCGGACTCAGCATGGTTGCTACCCCCAGTCTGGTGACTGGCTGCGCCGATGGAGGCATCCGTGTCGTTTTGCTCCTCCTTAGATCGGAACACGGGGTTGTCGTTCTTGGTAAGAGGTTGGCTACCCCCAATATTTGGCATGGCACCCAATGCAAATCTGGAACGGGTGCCTTGGAACTCCCTTACATCGGGTACCTTAGCTTTGTTGCTCTTCGACCTCCTTTTTGGTTTAGCGACCGATATGGAAGGATTCTGGAAGGGCTTCTGGAAAGCTCTGGAACCCTGCGCCGCGTAGCACGTGACGATGCGGGGTTCGTCTTCTCTATGGCTCACCGACCCCTTGTTGAGCCTTTGGCGTAGGGTCGACACGGAGTGAAGTCTCTGGAAGACGGAATGCCTGCTCGATGACGGTGTGGCCGTCTGCTGGCAGCAGCAGTTGATGGTAATCTGGGTGCAAGAGTGCCTTAATTTAGGCATGCCATGTGCCATAGATTCTTCTTCCGCTTGGGAGAGGGTCGGATCTTCCGCCATGGCACCCCTATTGTACGTGCGGGGAAGCTGCACGCAAGTACGGTCAGAGCGGGTCTGGAGGGGAAGCCTCATGGCGCTTCTGCGGGAACACTGCTCGTGTGACTTCCTCTCCGTAGGTCGTACCCCCTGGCTTGGCTCTCGGAGCCGTGGATCCTTCGCTCTTAACGCGGGCCTCTGGTCTGCCATAGGTGCCGTGCGCTTATTGTACGAAGCACGAACCACCTGGGATCTCTTCCTACTACCCCCCAGCGAGTGAGTAGTATTCAGAGTCCGCCGAAGGCTCGCCTGAAGGGAAAGCGATTCTGTCGAAGACAGATTTCCTTACCGGCAATGCTCCCGTCATGAGGGGTTGGATCGGTATGTTCTTCCTTTGGCGTCGTGCAGTCATCAGATCAACCATAGAACCACCGTCTTCCTTGCCATGCTTTCCAAGGACGCGAATCGGGCAAGGGGATAAAGGTTGTAGCAGCCGGAATCTTCTCCGTGGCTTCAGCGTTAAGGGGGTCCTGAGACGCAGTTCCTGCCATCATGCTGCTAGCTGCAGCTGCCTTAGGCCTACAGACACATCGAGTCTTCTTTAGTTGTACGAACCGCTTCGAAGTCTTCGACTTTTCATCACATAGGAGATCTTCAAAAGCTTGCCGGTCGAAGCGTACGACCAGCATGTCTTGGGAAGATCCCAGCAAGTTGTCATCAGATTACGTCACTGCCTTCTCATTGGAGGAGAAGGTATTCCCCAGCAGAGTCGCCATTTTGTTTGACATAACAAAATATTGAATGAACTTTTTGCTTTATTTAACGTGTAAGGTATCTGTGTACAAAAAAAGAAGTCCTAAAGAGGATATTCTAAGTACAGGGAGAAGAGGTTTCTGGGAAAGTGTGATGGTGGAGATCGAGCACTACAGCGGCTCCTTTACTCCGTTGACGATCTGACAACGAATCAACCTTGCTCTGTCTCTCTGGCGTCATTAATGGAACTCTGGGGTCACAGATCAAGAGGCTATCTGGAGGAAAAGATCCTTTGGAGGGGGTTGTTCTTCTGTTGGTTGGTTGGTGGATTATTCCTTCTTAGATGAAGGCTGTCACTCTCTTTAGTTGAAGGAGAACTCCTTCTATTTATAGAGAACCGAGCATATATGTGATGTGTATTAGGGTTCCTGAGATATGAAAGAAACTATCAACATCGTACGGTGCGGGCTTCTGTAGCGCTGACATGTGGCGGACATCGAGATTCTCCACAATCGATATCTCTGGTGGTTATCAACATAACCGAAGGAGGTGACACGTGTTGCATGCTAATTTGCTTGCTCGGATACAGCCGAGTAAATCTTAGGATTTCATCCTAGATTTGGAGTCTAATTGATCCTTGTCTAAGATTTAAATCAATTCGATATGATATCAATCATGATTTAATCCCAATCTTTTCTGCAAGATGCGGTTTAAATAAACTAATTGGCGTAGACCCATGCTTCCTGCGCCTCTGGTGTGGACTAAGTACTGCTGTGCTTCTGGAGCGGCGAGTAGACCATACTTCTGGAGACAATGGAGCCTCTGTGCTTTCAGGCGACAAGTAGACTTGGCTTCGAATAACGACGAGACTTCTATGTATTTAGAGCAATGATGAAGCTGTATTTCGGAGTAACAGAGTCAATGTGCTGTAGACGACGAGTAGGCTTGTGCTTCAGGTTGGCGTGGTTACTATGCTTTTAGAGCGACAGACTGATATGTATTGGTTGTAGTGGGAGTTCTCAAGTCTCTGATAGAGAAGTGACTTAAGCTTCTGGATCGGAGAAGATGACTGCGCCGTGGGAATGGAGATGGTGTGAACATATCACCATCCTATGCCTTATGTGGATGCATGTAAGTAGCTGCATGTCTGAACTTTGAAGGCGTTGGCTTTGGAGGAAAGGGTATAACACCCTTGTGTGTCTGGGGTTGGCACAGGCAGGTAGCGGCGCCTCTGAAGTGAAGACACTGGTTTCTGAAGTAAAGGAAAGCGAGCCTACCACCATCTTGCTTCTAAGGTTGGCGCAGGCGAGTAGCTGCGCCTCTGGCTTGAAGGCTTTGGCTTCTAGAATAAAGAGCAATAAATACCCGCTCTTTAAGGACTTTCTCTCTTAATTGCCACCGTAATATGGGGAATTCCAAGGGTCTAAGACTGACATTTGTCGTGTTGAGTCTTAGGTTCATCCCATTAATACGGGAATTCTGACCGTCGGCCATGTGACGTGCACTCTGCGCCATTCTCGGTCCTATAAAAAGAGAAGTTCTCCTTTGAAGAGTTGTTGTCTTCTTCTTGGCATCCTTCACTACCATGCGAGATCCAAACTTAACTTCGAGCGACGATCGGCCTTGTATAAGTTGGTTGCTGGTTGAGGATTTTCTCGTTCATAGGAGCCATTGCCGCCCTTAAGAAATATGTAAATGTCCTCCTTAGGGAGTTGAACTCTGGGCGACGTCTGGGGGATCTTCGAGGAACTGACGACCTAGGTCATGGGTGGATAGCCAACCCGAAGAGCCACAGGTTGTGCTATGTCCTTGCCATTCAGGGCTTCGCGACCTGCTGCGCTCTTTGAAGGCTTGGGCCAATGACTGCTTCAGGAAGCTACTTGCCTTGGCCGAGTGGCTGATATGCTTCTGGGAGGCTATACCCATAAAAAGGTCAGAATATGCCTTGATAGAGGTCAATCTTCTGGCTTAAAGAAGAAGGGCTGCACTTTGACGAAGACCGAATCCCTTGCAGACCCTTCTAGGCTCGGTTGAATCTGTACCAGATCCTTTGTAGACGAATAGAATTAGTACTTTTTGTGTAGTCTCGATGTGTAGACTTCGGTAGACGTGACACATAAGGGACTTCTTTCCATATATTTTGTTGTCTTTTTAGCACTTTGTATCATCTGATCTGTGGCGAAGGGATGTCATCAGCTGAGATTTTTTATACTTCTACAATCCTCGAAAGCTACCAAGAGTTCGTTCCTCCTCTCTCTCCTCTGCAGACGAGCTAGAACCATCATTGGCTTCACACTTAGAGGGCGACGTCCCGGATGGAAGCAGAAAAGGTGAAGGAGGGGTTTCAAATTTCATCCCCTTATGCAGACTCCGCTGACGATCATACTCCGGCGAGAAGGTGTTGTATACACAGTAGAGCTGGGCAGGTGAGAATAGAAGACTCCCACCCCTCTGCAAAGGGGGTAGTAAATATTGCCCCCGTACGACTGGCATTATAATAATGCCAGGCCCGAGCACCGTCTAAGAGACTACCTTCATGACCAAGACAGAGGTTCGGATTACCCATCGTCGCCTGGCTATAGCCAAATTGGCGGGTGAAACGACTGGGTAAATAAGGCTCCAAAAATACCAGATTTTGGTTCCTATACACCAGGTGGGAAGGACGGATGGACTGTAACTAGAAGAACGTCCCAGGGGTCAGGTTCTCGTCCACCAACTTCTTGTCGGAACGGAAGCCACGATAGGAGGGCAGAACTCGATATATGGCATACTCTCATAACCGACCCAGCATCCATCGACAAGTAGAAAGGTCCTGAGGGACCCACACCGTGCGCTCGTAATTGCGCATAGTTGCATCTTCCGCCTCATATCCCAAAATGGTATCGGGCTTTACCAGATCGGGACGATGCAGAGCCAACCCATCAGGTAGTGATAAGTGAGCCCAACTGACGGGAAGTCCTCGTCACTAGCCTCACAATCAAGAATCTTTTAGGAGAACTCCTGCAGACTGCGTAGCAGGTTGCACACCATCGCCGATAACAATGACAAAGGTTGCCTAAAAGCGAGCCTCAAGGTGGGCAGGATCAGATCCTGGCTAATTCGGCCAGCGGGACCAGAACTCCCCGGTACTACGGCCATCCGCAGCTACAACATCAAGAAGGCAGCAAAGGTCGCTTTCGGTCTCACTGGGACCAGATTCTGGCTGAAGAAACTATGAATGTTAGAAGTGGGACCACCCTCAGCATCGACAAACGGAGCTGATACCCCAGCGGCACTCATCATGTCATCAACCTCATCAGCAGTATACGCTGGATGTGAGACATAATAGGGCATCTTCGGCGTTGAGGGAACCCGGATGAAGATATAATTGACCCAAGCTTGGATCTGGGCAGGTCCTGCGCCTGTCTTGGTACCTGTACACTTGGTAGTGGCAGAATAGCTGCTTGTACACATTCATCATAGAAGGATACTCGGTCTCCAAGGCAAAAAGCTCTTCCTTACAGGGAGTATACTCCTCATAAGGCTGACTCCCCCATGGTAGCTTGGATAGGACGCGCATCTCGCGAAAAGCTAAACCCAACTCACTGTAGGGAGTGAAGAACGTCCCTGTATGATGATTGAACATCTCCAGCAGGGCAAGGAAAAAAGCACGGTTGACACCAATTCCGTGCATGGAGGCTTTAACGCAGGGTAAATACCCTCTTCCTTCAAGTCCCCCTTGAACTTTCTCATTGCCGAAAGGGACAATATCTTCCACTCTAATTCAGGATGGATCCATCCATCGACGTGAACGTCACCCATCGGGTAAGTACAGCAGGCAAATAGTAACCTGCTGGCAAAAAGAGAAGCACGATAAGGGCACGCCTCAGCAGCAAACGCTTCAGATACCTGACTGGGGAGCAAGACACGTAGCGTGGTATTCAAACCTTCAGGCACAGCATAGAAGCAGTCCTTTGGGTCAAAATAGACCTTCTCCTAAATGCTGCCAATTAGTAGGTCATAGTGCTCGAGTGTCAGATCCCAGCACATGCTACACATTTCAGATAGGCAGAAGAAGGCAGAAAATGGGAGATGATGAAAAACAAGAGGCATGAACAAAGGAGTGCCACCGACGTTTTCGAAATACCAGTTTTTGGTGATTTCTAAAAATATCGCGTCCTCTAATTCCAACTCGTCACCAAACAAGAAACAAGGCTTCAGTAGCTCGACAGTGTTACGAGTACCCGACAACCGACCTCAGTCCATCATATGACAGAGATAGGTAAGTCCCTGCTCCCTAATCATGGCCAGACGACTTCTTGGTTGGCCTGAAATGTGTTGCTGAGCAGTAGAATTGGCAAGTGTCTCCCTGGCACCGTTGTCTTCGTTGCCTACGGTTAAAGCCAAGAGGAGGTACCCGAGGAAAGTTGAAGGTACATGGACTGCATAAGAGACGCCGAAAAGACAAGCAGTTAGGCGTTGGAGGTTTGTACGCTCTTAAAGCAACATCGGCAAGGCGAAAGCGCCAATGATTGTTTCAAGACCGTATCGTAGAAACCACGCCATTCATCGCAAATCAAGAAATGAAGTCAGGTGTTTACCGACAACAGGAGCCATACTTCTTCCTCAATGGAGAGTTGCTCGACGACGACGGCCTCAGAGGCCAACTGTTTGCTTCGAATTTGATGACTGCTCATCCCTCTTCGCTAGTTTGCTCCATGATAGAGACCCCGGACGGTCTCTCCGATCCTGTGGCTGCTCGAAGGCTACCCCTCGCTGCAGATCGAGGAGAACTGATTACGCCACCATGGTTTCTCGGAAAGCCAGCTACAGGTGTTTTTAGGGTTTTAGATTTCTTGGGGGCTATGGCGGGAAAAGATAGGGTTTGAAGAAAGAAAGGACTCTGGTACCATCCTCTGAAGAACAAATGAGGGTAGAAAGATTTCTCTCTCCCCCAAAATTCCTACTTATAGGAAGGGACACGTTCGCAAGAGAAGACAAAATGCCTTGGACGACGTGGGTTCAGAAAAAAGGCCATGATGAACGCCCGCGTAATACGAGGAGTCATGATCTCGCCTAAGGAGGAGAGACTTAACGTATTTAATCCTGGAGCCTTAGCGCGACATCAGCCTGTCTGTAAACCCCCTAAAATTTTGCTATTATTTTTTTATTTTTATATATTTTTTATGTTGGTATTTGTATGTCGTGTGAGTATACACATATACAAGATATTTGTATATTTCTATATTCATAAAATATTTTATTATAGATAAATACAAGAATAAATAAACTTCGTATTTTGATCTCTTATATTTAAGTTCACGAAGGTTTTTTATATATAAGTATATGTAAGCATTTAAGAAATAATGTTTTCCTTTTAAATAATATATTCAACACTAGAAAAAAAATAAGTTTTATGTAAATGTAATTTGCATGCGAGTACTTGAAGTTAATTCACGTATATATAATTGATTTTCGAAATTAACTAATTATTGTATTTTGAATTTATTTTAGGTTTAAATATTTATTGGGAATTTTCAAAAATTATTTAATATTTAATTTATAAAAAGATATTTTGAACGTAATGGTGGTAATTCAAATTGTTATTAGATTTTATTGATTTGAATAAAACAGTTAATTCAAAAAAAGAAAGTTATCCATAATTACTTTGGATTTAGATTATCTAAATTTATATTGGATTGAATATGGATTTGATGGAAATTGTTTTAAATTTGATTTAGATTAAATATGTGAAATAGCTAAAAGGGTTTAAAACATTTTTATCCATATCAATCTAAGAGTTCCACCCCTATATATATAAGGGAGGCTCACTATTGATTTTTCCTTCACAAATTACTCCACAAATATTTCTCCACCACAACCAAACGTGGGTGCATCGTGTCCATGTCCCCCTCCCAGTCTGAAATCTTATTCCAATCTTTTATATATACATTTTCCTGATGTCGGACACACCCCCTACACGATCAATTCTCTAACCTAACCCTATCCCTATCCCCTGATCCGTCTGCCGTTGCACCGCGGCATTGCCGCCATGGCAAAGTTCCGTCGAGCAACCCTCACCACGTCCCATCGAACCACAGCCTGCCGCCTCTCCCGCCAACACCAGACACCGTCCAAGCCATCCTGGCCAATGGCAGCCCCGTATCCACCATTACCGTAACCGCACTCCGCCACCGGTCATCACCACTAACCCAGCCACCACCATTGCCTCGACTGACCACCATTGTCGACGTCTAGCGACCACCACCTACGGCCACCACTCCGTTACCACCAATGTCACCGCACCCAAAGCTCCACACCACCATCCCGTCCACTTTCTTCGACATCACCGGCCTTCGCCAACACAGACCCAACACTCCCAGCTGGAGCCACCCACCTGCACCAGAACCGTACACCCAAACCACCACCGCAGGCCGGCCTACCACCACCACACGAAATCGGCCACCCGCCGAAAAACCCAAAAATTCTCCAAAAACGAACAAACAAACACCACCACTGCCCTTACCTCGGCATCGCCGGTGATCCGCTGTCACGCACGCGGCGACCTTCCTCCCGCGCCTTTCTAGCCTCCCCATCCAAAGCCCGCCGCCATGTCACCGTACCGCTGAACCCTTTCCGCCGTGCCCGCCGGCCGTGCGACGCGGAGACCTCGGCATCAATCCGCCATGGCCGTGCACCGCACGGTGCCCACAAATCCTCCATGGCCAAGCCGCACCATAAGCTCTTCCCCGCTCCCATCTCCGCTCGTTTCCCTCTTCCCTCCTTCTTCCAGCTCTCTCTCTCTTCCCGATCTTTCTATTCCTCTTCTCTCTTTTCTTCTCTCTTTCTCCATACTTTCTTCTGAATTCACCTTTCTCTCTTTCTTTCTTCCCGAGCAGCAGCAGCACAAGTGCTGTGTTGGTATATTTTGTACCATTTAATTAATTAATATAATATTTTTATTGTTTTATTGCTGCTGTTGTCATTAGTTGTTGTTTTGTTAGTTTTGGTCTTATTTTATCATTACTATTATTACTATTATTAGGGGAGAGCAACAGAGTTCTGATGTTCTTTTACTTTTATTATTTTATAAAGTTTATTGTGATTATTATTATAAAAAGATTTGGTCTCAGGACAATATACATATATATTAGTAGTAGCCTTATAATATTTCTTTTATAGTTATTTTATTAGTATACTCTAAATTTGTTGACATATAAAAGTATCGACATTAATATTTGTGAGAAATATACCATTAAAATTATTTTATATCATATGCATATTACAAAGCATTTTTGACAAAATTTGGTGTTTCGTTTTTTTTAAAAATTTTATGTATAAAATATTTTGATTAAGGAAAGTCTACTTTGTAGAATTATTTTCTATACATTTCAAAAAAATATTTAAAATATTTTTACTAACGAATATAGTTTACCTAGAAAACCCCTATTTTGTACTTAGTGTTTTAACCAGAAAAATATTTTTATGACTTTAAATATTTTCTAAATTTGTATATATTCTTATCTGATTTTTCCTTGCTTTTCCTCCTATCCATGAAAAATCCCCTTTACATACCTATATCCAATCATGTACTTCTTCCTATCTATCCTAGCAAATCTAACCGTCCTTGACTCGATGGAACAGTTCGTGCAATCATCGAATGCCATCTTGCGTATTTGTAACAAGGACAAACTTCGTACTATCATGATCATCATACCACACCAGACGACCCTACCTGGCAAGTACACCTTGCCATATTTACTGTTATATTATTTATTTTCAGCATTTATTTACTTTGTTTCATATTTGTTAGTTTTATTTGTTATAAACAGCGCGTCCAAGCCATACTTGGGTGCAAGCGACTCTGATGCATGTTGACTTATTTTAGCGAACTACCTTCTTGTTGTGGGATATTCTTATATCTCCTTCGACCATGACACTCTCACTATACGGTTTGAGATATTTTGCTAGGGGCACGGCTTGCATATTGATTGGCCATCTCTATAGTCGTGTATCGGATAGATGATCGTAACTGCTACGATTAAAGTATAGAGACTCGAGCAGTTATAGAACTGGGCGGGTCATGGACATGACTTGTTCAGTGTAGAAAATATTGGGGGAGGACAGTCATTAGTGCGTATGGGAAGCCAAACAGGTGACAAAGGAACTATGGCGTGATATATATTTGCAGATACCCTTTGACGTTTTGGACGTTACGGCCGGATACGTATGACTGGATGCCAGTTACGTACTTATAGCCTAAATCCCACCCATGCGCAATGAAAGTTCTCTAACTTGCACATTAAACGGTTAGAATCCCCTTTGCATATTTTTGTCTAGGATAGTCTTTTGTGTATTATTTTATTATTTTGACAGTTTATATTAGCATGTTCTTCCTATATCTTGTTACGTCCCTCTGAGGACCTGGTGATTTTTCCAGGTGTGTTTGTGATTTTCGCAGGTGCTCTAGCCAAGGACATAGTTTACAATCTACCTTCGCTATGCTAGCTTTTGGATCGTCTTTCGTTTCGCTCGACTCTTCCATCGTTGCTATGTATTTCTCTCTTTTTGTTGGTAGTGGATTTGTCTCTGCCCAATGTTTTGTACAAATGACATTTATAAGTTGACTTTATGTTATATTGGTTTGTGGATGAGATTAGTTTCGTGGCTTTCTAACTTTCACAGCTTATGTATACATTCGAGGGACCCATATACTTCGTATGTATACAGCTGGCATGTCTACATACTTAGTCCTTGTATTTTGGGACTGGGGCATTACAATGTCCGCAGGAGGTGATGGGTATGTCCTCTACAAGAAAGACATGTGTCATGCTTCTTTTCAAAGTTCCAGATGATATATGGCATAGGTTACTGTCCTCTACAAAAAAGACACGTGTCATGCAAGGCGCAGAAGGGTGCTCTCTTCATCACCCCTTTCTTACAATATTTCAGATGATATATGGCATAGGTTAGTGTCCTTCTACCAACCTAACATCACAGAGGCACAGGTAGTCAGTTGCGCCGACCAGCTAAGGATGAAGACATTCTCAGGATAAAATTCAGAAAACACTCTTCTTATTAATCATGGCTACAAGGGTCTATTACATAGACTTATCACAAGTACACAAGAAAGAAGTTTCCTGAATCTCATTTACATGGATCGACTACAAGGTCTTTGTTACATAAGTAAGAATAGAAATTCCTATGGATATAAAAGAAGGTTCGTCTTCGACGGGCAGCCTTCACAATATGATCGTCATGGGCAGAAGGACCAGAAAAAAGATATACAACCTCCATCAAAGTCTTCTCTCTATCGATTTACAGCATCATCAGAGCCAACCCTCTTGTCACCAAGAGAAACTAGAGCTCCAATATATACTGAAGCAGTGGAAGACCTAGAACCACAGCACGACGAAGCCCCACTGCTCCCAATGATCAGGACAGAGTGCAACCGGCTATTCATCGGGTGAGAAACCAATCTCGAACCCGTGGCATGGATTTCCCAGATCCTCCAGACGTCACCCAGAGTTGAACTCCCTAAGGAGGACATTTACGTACTTCTTAAGGGCAACAATGGCTCCTTCTACACAGAGTTCTTCTATAAGAACATGGCTCCTATGAACGAGAAAAGTCTCAACAAGCAGCCAACTTATACAAGGCCGATCGCCGCTCGAAGTTAAGTTTGGATCTCGCATGGTAGTGAAGGATGACAAAAAGAAGAGAGCGACTCTTCAAAGGAGAAAATCCCCTTTTATATGATCGAAAATAGCCCAAAGTGCACGCCACATGGCCGACGGTCAGAATTCCCACATTAATGGATGAACCTAAGACTCAGCACGATGAGTGTCAGTCTTAAACCCTTGGAATTCTCCATATTACGGTGGCAATTAAGAGGGAAGTCCTTAAAGAACGGGTACTTATGGCTCTTTACTCCAGAAGCCAAAGCCTTCAAGCCAGAGGCACAGCTACTCGCCTGCGCCAACCTCAGAAGCAAGATGGTGGTAGGCCCCATCCTTTTCTTTACTTCAGAAACTAGTGTCTTTACTCCAGAGGCGCAGCTACCTGCCTATGCCAACCCCAGACACACAAGGGTGTTATACCCTTTCCTCCAAAGCCAACGCCTTCAAAGTTCAAAGGTGCAGCTACATACATGCGTCCACATGAGGCGCAGGATAGTGATATGTTCACACCATCTCCATTCCCACGGCACAGTCATCAGCTCTGATCCAGAAGCTTAAGTCACTTCTCTACAAGAGACTTGGAAACTCCTACTACAACCAATGCAAGTCAGCTTGTCGCTCCAAAAGCACAGTAACCTCGCCAACCTGAAGCACAAGCCTACTCGTCGCCTGTAGCACAGTGACTCTGTTACTCTGAAACATAGCTTCATCGTTGCTCTAAATGTACAGAAGTCTCATCGTCATTCGAAGCCAAGTTCACTCGCCACCTGAAAGCACAAAGGCTCCGTCATCTCCAAAAGTACGGTCTACTCGTCGCTCCAGAAGCACAGCAGCACTTAGTCCTCACCAGAGGCGCAGGAAGCACAGGTCCACCCTAATTGGTCTATTTAAACCGCCTCTTGCAGGAAAGATTGGGATTAAATCATGATTGATATAATATCAGATTGATTTAAATCTTAGACGAGGATCAATTAGACTATAAATCTAGGATAAAATCCCAAGATTTACTCGGCTATATCCGAGCAAGCAAATCGACACGCGCCACGTGTCACCTCCTTCGGTTATGTTGATAACCACCAGAGATCTCGATTGAGGGGAATCTCGATATCCGCCACGTGTCAGCATCGCAGAAGCCTGTACCTTACAATGATGCAGATTCTTTCATATCTCAGGAACCCTAATGCACATCGCATATGTGCTCGATTCTCTATAAATATAAGGAGTTCTCCTTCAACTTAAAGAGCGACAACCTTTATCTAAGAAGGAACAATCCACCAACCAACCAACAAAAGAACAACCATCTCCAAGGGATCTCCTCCTTCAGACAACCTCTTGATCAGTGACCCCAGAGTTCCATCAAAGGTGCTAAAGAGCCAGAGCAAGGTTGATTCGTTGTCAGATCGTCAACGGAGTAAAGTAGCCACTGCAGTGCTCGATCTCCGCCGTCACACTTTTCCAGAAACCTCTTCTCCCTGTACTTAGAATATCTTATTTAGGACTTCCTTCTTTGTACACAGATACCTTATATGTTCAATAAAGCAAAAATTCGTTCAACCTTTTTTTATGTCGAATAGAGAAATAATTGTCAATCACATAGAAGGTGATCTTCGTGCGAAGATTGCCAATTTGGACTTTTAGGCGAATCTTTTCCAATGGTTCACTTCTCCCGGAATTGAACCCCAAAATAGTCGTGATTGTTGCAGAGAGGTTATGAACCAGGATCTTCAGTACATCCAATATTCTTTGGGATAATGCTGAGTGCAGATCCTGGGTCGACTAGAATGCGATCGACTTTCATGGTATCGACATATCCCGTATAGTAGAGAGGTCGGTCATGTCGATTATCTTCTAAGAGCATATCATCTTGAGTGAAAATGATATTGTGGATCAGCTCTATCATGCTATGACGGTGAGATCATGCTATTGGTTCTTCGTTCGGTCTCTTAAGATGGGCAGACAAGCGTCATCTTGTATCAAAGCTTTACTTAACGTCTCTCGAGTTTCCCTTGAGAGACACAAAAGTTCAAAAATCGATAACTTTGCCGGAGTATTGGCTAGTTGAGCTAATATGTCAATGTTATATGGCTTTTCGAGTCCAAAAGGTAGAGTTTTCTTTAATATTTTACCAAAATGAGATGGCTGTTTGCCTTTGTTAGCTGTTGTCGGTTTGGGAGGAACCGATTCTGCTTGAGGCGATGATGCCGAAGGAACATTGACGACAGTTGGAGAAGAAGCTGGAGGGGCATCAGAGATTGGATGAGGAGTGACTGCATTCTTTTGTCCCTCTGGATAGTCTCTGAGATAGAGCCTCCCAGATCGAGTACCAGTAATGGCTTCTTATTTCGACACTGGTGCAAAGGAAACCATATTACAGTTCTTCATCCGAGTCTTGCCTCTGGAGGACGGATATGTCCAGAATCCCAAGCCAACACGGGATTGATTGTGTTGAAGACGTAGGAAAAGAGGTATAGGAGACCCTTTTCCGTCATTCAAGCGAGGGGCTTTCTGTAGATCATTTCTCATCTTCGCCATCAGTTTACGGGACTATTGACTGTATAAATGGAATTCTGGCCGGTATTTGATTTTTGGCTTTATTACCACCATTTCGGAAGAAGGAGGTAAAGCCGCCGCTGGGATGAAGGTAGCATAGAAAGGTGGGACATGACCACCCAGTGACGTTATATGACATGACTTGTACTTGGTTGCCTTTCTTGATTTTGTAGAGGAAGCAGGTGTCTTTGATTAAAAGTCAGCAACTAAATTAGGGTGAATCCACATGATCTCCCCTTTGACGGTTAATAGGGGTACAAGACTGTCACTTCGTGCTGGCGGTAGGTTGACGATCTCCAGAGTAGCTTTTGAACGACTCCATCCTGCACAAGTTGAGTAGAAAAGTCGCCAAGTTGCAGAAAGACGACATTGGCAGTCACCATCTTTTCATCTTGCTGAAGAGTGATTGCCTTGGCATTTATCAGTTCTTAGATCTTCCTTTTGAGTATGTAACATGTCCTGCTTGGATGTCCCAAGAACCTGTGATATACGCGATATTTAGGATTGTCAGTTTTACCTACTTCATCTGGCCGTTTTGCTTCGGGTTGTTGAAGTTTGTTGCTTTTAATCAAACAATCAAATATGCTTATAATATCGTCCTCGTCAAAGGAATATTCCTCTTTAGGATGTGGTGTTCTCTATGGGGGTGCCGTCGTAGTAGGTGTTGACTTACCCACATTGACGGCTAAATTTTCTTTGCCTTTTACGTTAATGGTCAAAGCTTCGTTGCCTTTGCGGTTGTTTTGACGACCACCGCTGTTGTTTGCAGAATGTTCATCTTTGTGAAGATTAGGCATCTGGATGCCTTGTTGTTTGAATTTATCAGTACAGTCCTCGGTTGCTCTGGCACTTACTATGAATGAGGCCCAGTCTGGGAATTGTGTAGGTTCGGTCTATATGCTGACTATAGGTAACAAGTTTGATTTGCATGTATCTATAATCAATGCATTTGGAGTACCTAGAGGTATTTTGAGTGCCTCACGACGGAAGCGCTCGATGAAACGTTCAGCAGTTTCATTAGGACGTTGTTTGATTTTAATAAGGGCCGACATAGTCATGTCGTTTGTTCCCTCATAGAATCGTTCCATGAATATTTGCATGAATCCTATAAAAGATGTTATGCAACCATCTGGAAAGCTACGATACCAGTTAAAGGCCGCAACCGCCAAGCACCCGATAAATACTCTAGTGAGTAGAGTATCGTTCAGTTGGAATTGATCAGTCATTACCTCAAAATGGTTGAGAAACTGACTCGGAGATGAGATGTCGTCAAACAGCATAATGGTTGGTGGCTTGTACTTAGGTGGAAACGGGACTTGCTTCCACTCTACACGGTAAGGTTGTTTGATTCCTAACTTTTGCAGACCGTCCTTCTGCTTGAAGGCTTCTTACTGGTTACGCAGAAGCTTCACCGCTTCAAGGTGATCTCCTGAGGCTTGGGGAGCAGTAGACTGATTCGATGTATTAGGAGGTGAAACTGCATGATATGGACTACCCCCAGCACCAGACTGACTGGGAGTAGCCTGAGCTGGTATGGTAGCATTGTGAGGAGATTGCACTCCCAGACCAGTATTGACAGGGATAGATATTGTTATGTGTTCTTGGGTTGGAATTAGATTCGTAACCGGTGGAACAGTGCGTTGTCCTATGATCACAGCATGTATACTTGCAACCATTTCAACCATGGATTTCAAGTTAGCCTCTAACGCAGCAATCCTTTGCTCCTGACTGTCAGAGCTTGATGCATCTTGTTCTTTATTAGTGATAAAAGTAGTCACTTCTCTGGCCACCGAAGAGGAACTGGTGGAGAAGACAGTCCACTCAGAGCTACAATCCTTATTCTACGGATATTCAAACGATCGAGAAATGACTGGAGATAACATGAACATTACAATCCTTATTCTACGGACATTCAAACGATTGAGAGAAGACTTTAAGTCAACAACTAACTCGAGATTCCTATGTGACAACAGAATCAGAAATTATAAAATAGTTTATTATGGCAAAATGTGAAATAAACAAGCATTACATAGCTACATGGTATGAGGGTGATATTTAAAAGGGGCTGAAAAGAAAATTTGCACAAATAATCGATATTAGTAGTTGAATCCAAAGGAGTCCTAAGTTACAGGTGTCTACCCACCTTAGAGTCTACCATCATGTAGAAACTCAAAGGTACATCTTTCTAGAAAATTTTCTCTAGTTATAGAATTCAATAAATTCCTATCTGAATTATATGACCTATCTAGCAACCTTAGCTACCCGACAGTCAAATTAAATTAAGGACTCCTAGGCCTAACCATTCTCCTAAAATTGACTTACTCCTAGTTGTGAATGAGCATTTCCTAGTCGCAGGCTTGCAGTAGTACGACTAATATTGGTACTACCACAAGTTCGCATGATTTGCGAAAACTGACCTGCATGGGCCACAACAAAAACTTGTCACGACCCGCACCCACTTTTCGGATACGACACGTGTCCAAGCCAGCCTACGCCGCAGAGTCGACGGTAAAACGCTGTCAAGCCCGCAAGAAATAAATGCTCAAAATAAAATTTATTGCTCATTCACATTTCCAAATTTGATTACAATATTTATAATATTTATAATTAAAGAAAATACAAAGTTCTCACAATTAATGAAAATGATACAACTGTTATCTATTTCTAGGTTGACCTCAGCATACCCAAGCCTTCCCAATGCTAAGAGTGGTCGCGGCTAAACCTAAAAAATGTTGGTTTCCAGTCAGGAATGGAACGAGTACAATCTCACAACAGAATCAATAAATGACAAAATCCATAAATCTGTAATAATACTGAGATACATGATAAGAGATAAATAGGAAATTATGGTAGGAATCATGCGAGTAAAAGCAGGGAGACATGGTACACAAGACAAGTAATGACAAGAAACTGTAATGCAGCAAGACTATATCTAACAAGTGATTTGAAATATACTTTCGACATATAAACGGCTAGGGGGTAAATTCGGCACCCCGCACGTGAGGTGTGCGACTGCTATCAGACAAGAATAGACATTTTGGGAATATTTTTGGGTACGTTTATAAATTCGGCACCACTAACGTACTTCCCCGCCCGGCTAGTACCCATGGATTCAAACATGTTACGAACACGAAAATATTGGTCACGAACAACATACAAGAATCCATAACTACTATCTCGTGTGACAAGCGTGTCAAGAATCAACATGATATCAATGTAAAACAATATTAAATACAAGAAATATAGAGATAAATCAAATACGAAAACTACCAGAAATGTACTCGCCTGAGGTCCTGTGCTGGTGAAACCGATAATACTATACCACTCAATGAGCCACAATCAGTCAACACATGCAGAAGTCTCCGGATGCTGAAATAAATATTACCAACGTTCTCAGAATAGTCAAATTAGCTAAAATTGCCTGTCCTTAAGTCCAATTATGGACACAGGGGCAAAATGATAATTTTGGGTCAAAACGGTGTCCGCCGTTAGACCCGCTTTGTACCGAAAAGCGTGCAAGAGTCAATGGTCTCTAAAGTCGTCAAACTACATATCAACAGGTCCGATTTTCCGATACGAACCCAACCGTATGTCCAAAGTTGGATTCCGGTGGGCCGTGCACAAAATCGTCCATTGAATCCAGGATAGTCTGATTAGCCTATGGTCGGTATGGAGAAGTTTGGAATCACAGGAATGGAATACAATTAGTCGTGATTAATGATTTAATCGAATAGGAAAATGATTTAGAAAGATAATCCCGTAATATATACCTTTTTTAGAAGATTTACTTGAATATTTATATTAGAAAAATATTTATAGCTACCCCAAAATTATAGTTAGAGTAAAATCTAGTAACGACATTTTAGCCAAACGATGCAAAAATATTCATATTTTATCTATAAACAAATTAGAAACCATATAAAATTTATTAATGAATCAATTTCTTCTTAGTAAGGAAAAGTCCACAATATACTATACTTTAGGCATAAGGTCCACAATACCAAAATTAGTTATCTATGAACTGAAGGATACAAAAATCGTATGTATATTTTTATAGAAGTAGTTAAGCCCAAAATATTTGTTCTAAATAAAACCCATATAATAGTATACTTACAGGCTTGTAAACTTTTATCTAAAAATATTCATACCTATAAAAGAGTGACTCTTTATGCAAATTCTTTTTGGAAATATATGCATGTATATGATAAATATCAATAATAATTCTAAACCCATAGTGATAACCACTTTAATAATAAAATAATATTAAAAAATAATTTCTAAACTTTCCTATAAAGCCCATGAACTATATAACATGTATATAAAAGATCGAAATATATATATTAAATCTAGAGCCCAACAACCAAAATTAATATTTCAAATAAGGCCCAAAATTATTTCATTCTAAAATTCCTTTTCAGAACAGCCCGAGTCCGGCCCAATTTAGCTACGTAATTAAAACAACTAAATAATAAAATTCTATAACTCTTATAATCGATCCAGTACCCAAAGGATTGGCTCGGCCCAAATAATGTCAAAATGCCACAACTTATTATCATCTTGGCCCAGGGCTGAGCCCGACCCACTCTTCAATACCCATCCAATAATAGTCTCCCTCTCTGGAGGGAGAAGAATACCATTCCCCAATTCCCAGGGTCATCGAGAGATTAAGAGAGTAGGATTGAGAGGAAGAGGAGGGCGAACAGAGGGTTTAGAGAGAGAGGAGAGCTGGAGAGAGAGAGGGGTCGGGGAGAAGCTTACCGGCTGGAATGGAGGAGCCGACCGCAGCTCCTGTGAGGACGTGGTGGCGGGCGCAGGCACGACCTGGTGCGTGCCGGTGGTCGCTCGTGCGGACACGACTGTCGTGGCCGCTCGCAGGCTCGACTCGGACGGCAGCCCTCCTCGTCGGCGGGGTCGAGGGGAGTTGGAGGGGGTCGGCCGCCTGGTGTGCTCGCCATGGAAGAGGGGCGGCACGCGGCTCTGGCTCGACAGAGTCGGTGACCCTCAAGCTGTGGCCAACGTAGCGAGGCTCGCTAGAAGGAACGATGTGCAATGCTGTGCGCGACCGCGAGGGTGGCGGCCTCCGGGCCGCGATTCAGCACGCGGTGGTGATGACGGATGGTGTTTTGGGGTGGTCGAAGTACGACGTCGAGGAGAATGGTAAGGTTCTCACTCTTTCTCTCTGGTGGTTGTGGTGGTGCATTTGTTGGGGATGGTGACGAAGGAGGTGGCTGGGTAGGGCCGGAATCTAGTGGCGGTGGTGAATGATGCTCGGGTGGTGTTGGCTGTCGTGGGTCGGTGAATGGAGGAGAGCAGGGAAGTTGATGGTTGGTTTGGTTCGCGGCGTCGATGGCACTGCCAAGGAGACGAAGTTTGTGGTGTTGATGATGACGGGGCTGGTGTGGTCGGGACAACCTAGGTTTAGGGTTTAGTCGCGTGTCTGGAATTGTCAGACACGGTAATTTGATATAAATGTAATAGAAAGTGGAATAAGATGGATGGATACGGACACACGGTCTGGACACGGCGATGGTTGGTGGTGGGTGATTGGTCTTGCGTTGAGATGATCTTTTTTTTTTGTTTGGGAGAAAAACCAATAGACTCCTTTAATAGGCAGAGTTGTCAAGTAAGGCTCATATTTAGATAACAATGAAGAATCGACTAGATATATAAATTAAACTAGTTAATCTAATCTTAATAAACTTTTAAATTACTATATCAACCGATATCTGATTATCATACAAGGTTTAAATAAGTATTCAGTATATTCAAAATGATTTAAAAGTATATTTCGTAAATCCAATCCTTAATTCAAATAATAGAAATTGTATTTAAGTATAACATTTGATACCATGAAAATAATTTAAAGCATATTTTCATGAATCCAAATAATCTGGCAACTAACAATTTAAAGTATCAGAATATATTAGCAAGTAAATTAGATTATATAATTTCAAATCTAAATCAAATAATAATTTAGATTAATGACGCAAGTATAAATTCAAACTTAGTTTTTAAAAAACTTGGGTAAGATATTTTTATTATTGAAAGTTACTTATGGTTTCCAAATATTATTTTTGAAACCAATTTTAATAAAATCCAAAATATTAACCAACGTTTTTCATAATTACAATAATATAAATTATCACTCTCAAATATTTAAATGAAAACTAGATTTTGATAAATGAATTAATCATAAATTTTCATTCACAGTCTCGACGAAATTACCTTTAACACACTAATAAAAAAATATATAGAAAAATTGACAAGCCGGGAAGAGGGGTTACAATTTCAATACCAAACAAGTTGCCAGATTTGGTCGAGTTGTTCTAATGCTGCAGATTAAGGTGCTGGTCCAAAAGGTTGTGGGTTCAAATCCCACCAAAAAAAAGTTCACCTAAAAGCCTCGTACGAAACAACTGAATCCATGGCCAAATCATCCAATAACAACAGAAAGTAAGGCAAAGTTGGCTTCCAACTAAAGCTCCAGTCTTATTAATATTTGAACAACTCGACCTTAGTAAATTCAGCCAAAGATGGCTTGTTTAAAGACAACTAAAGCCATTGTTGGGTAGCAGCCAAAGTTGGCTTTCAACTAAAGCTCCTATCTCATTAGACAAAGTTGCCATGGGTTAAAGCCATTTACTATCGTTAATACCATCTAAATTTACGTGATAATTTGCACATGTTTTCTTTATACTAAAACATCACCAACTCCAGTTAGCAATTTGCTTTAAGTTTTTTTGTCAAACTCCATGGTCCTATTCGAGTATGGTGATTCTCTATATGCATCAGCAGTTCCGTAGGTTATAATAATAATTAGAAGGAAGAAATTAGAAGTATTCCTCAATGAGTAAGAAACCGAATACCTCCAAACAGAAGGGATCGGGGGATGATGAAGAATCTAAACTGCTGAATCCATAAAAAAATGATCGAATAATTGGAACCCTAAATTAAATTAGATTCAATAATCTAGGGTTCGTGAATCCAATAAAAAATAGATTCTAAAAACTTCGATCTCATAAATCAAACAGGGAGGCTCTGATACCACTTGTTAGAAATTAATGCATGTTGATTAATGAGATGAAGAACAAAATTAAATGTTAAAGCGTACCTGAATCCATTGCTAGACTTGATAGATCTTGAAGCGAACATCTCTTTATTGGGTTCGATCTTCCAACCCGCTACGGCCCTTAATAACAAAGATGAAATCTTTATTCCTCTCTTTGTTGATGGGGATACAGAAGAGAATAGGGAAAGTCATTCCCTTTGGTGGCCGTATGAGTTGGGGACCATAACCCTAATGAATACATATATATATATATATATATATATATATATATATATATATATATATATATATATATATATATATATATATATATATATATATATATATGTTTTGATATTTCTAATTTGGCCCCTCATAAAATTAGATTTATCTCCGGTATCTACACATTAATTCTATGACAATTATACCCTTAAGCCAATTTTTCAAATAGACCACTTTAATTTGGCTTAATTATTTAGATAGCCCAATGCAATTAATTTTACATGTGTGGCCCCTATTATTGAATATTTCCAACATAGGCCACCATAAAAATGTGTCACGAACTGCACCCGGATGTTAGGGCACGAGTGCGTAGAGCACGCCTAGGCTATGCCGTATTATCGGAAGTAGAATGCTTTATTGGCTACCATAATAAATATATCAAGAATCGAAGTTCCAAAGTATCAATATGTACTCAATCACAATCTACTAAAGGAAGGTATGAATCAGGAAAGATATCACTATACAAGATCACTAAATTATCCAAAATCCACATTTGAATATAAATATCAAGAATGTATCGAAGACAAATCTGATCAACAAAATATAAAAGTAGAATAGAGTATAACGGCCTAGAGCTCTCCAGGAGACAACTCACGATCAACGATACATCAAGGTCGGTCTCAACTAGCTTCATCGAAAGGTCCAAGTTTATAGGGTCCAGTCGGGATTGGAGCAAGTACAAATATGATAAACTATTTATAACTATAACAAGAAACAGAATATGTAATGCACAACAAACAGGTAAAACAATAATTTAATTTGTAATATAAGGAGAAACATGTAAATATAAGTAAACACGAAACACGATAATTGCAAAAAAAAAAACAAAGCTACCTACAGTCTAGGTGTTTTGGAATATCACTTTCGACATGTAAATGGCTGGGGGGATAAATACGACATGTTGCACGTGAGATGTGCGACTACTATCGGGCGCTGTTAGAGACAGAAGATAGTCTAGGTAGTTTACATGTCTTCTACGATATTTTTTTCGCCCGACTAGTGCTTATTAATTCAAGTCATGATAAGAAGATCCACGAAACATGATAATTATGAAACACGGAGATCATGTAACATGATAATCATGAATAGAATCTATAAACACTAATCTCGTATAACAAACGTGTCAGAAATCAAGATGCATATCTAAATCACGTAATAGAGAAACTATCAAGAAATAAAGTAATCAATGCAAGTGCTTGCCTCAATTTGCTGGAGTCGACGTGTACGATATGAACGCATCTATACAAAATATGTGCAATTGTTATACTCCACAAGATGGTCCCAAATAATGAAATAGATTGTTCTATTGAGTTGAAAATAATCCAAATAGCCCAATTTGACATATAGAAGTCCAGAATCAGAGTTTGACACGATTATCGAGATCGAGATAAAGTCCATAATCAAAGAATAGGAAACAATTAGATTAGTCATGATCATGATTTGGTTAATGGCTAAAGGTATTTAATCCAAGAATGATAATAGAAAATATTAAAAATATATTAAGGACTATAGTTTAACTATTAATCATAAGCCAAAACCCATTAATACATAAAGGGCCTATACCCATTAATACATAAAGGGCCTAAACCAAAGAAATAACTCAAATAGTTCTTTATTGAGTCTAGACTCAAATATTACTTTTCTTATTGTAGGGCCAAGGCCCATTTTATAACTAAATAAAATATATAAATCGGCATGCAGGACTTAAAGCCTTATTGAATATTAAAATAATAATGTTGGGTTGGAAGCCCATTTTATAATTACTAACAAACATTGTACGGCTAAAAGCCTATTATAATTCATTGCTCTTAATATTATTAGGGCTCAAAGCCCATTCAATATTTTGTATTAAACTATAAACCTAAATTATATATATATATTATAGGTGGCGCACCGGAAAGACCGCTGGCACTCGGGGGTGAGGGCGCGGGTTCGAGCCCCCTCTCCCACGGGGGCGGCTGGGTGGTGTTGTCCACGGGCCTTGGTTTATATATATATATATATATATATATATATATATATATATATATATAATATAAAATATATATATATATATAAATATATATATATATATATATAAAATATATATATATATATATATATATATATATATATATATATATATATATATATATATATATATATATATATAATAGGTATTGACCTAGAATCATAGTTTAAGACTAGTTAAGCTTGTTATGGTTCAAAATCACTATTTGACATAAAAATTCATATATAGGTCACTTGGACTCCGGTTCGGACACTGATTTATGTTTACGGCTTAGGACCTGAGGTGAGTACATTTCTCTGTTAGTTTTCATTTACTTGATAGTGACTATATCACATATTCTAGAAATGTTTTACTTGATCTCCGACACGATGGTACACGGATTGGTATTATATGGATCTTGATCATGAAATATTACTCTCTAGTTTATTATATCGCGTGCTCATTGTACTCGTGATTATATCGTGTACAGTGATATTATACCTAACATGTCATGATTCAGATCCATGAGTATCAGTCGGAGGAAGAGGGAATATAAGTTGGTAATGTGATCAAACCTTTAGTATAGCTTGTGTGCATACCAATTATACATCTCACATATAATTGAGTATTATCATAGTAGCTCGTGTGAATTCCCAAGCCGATCACATAATGAACTTATATTTCCATACACCTAGCTTGGACTCTTAAATATATTGCTTATTATTCACTCCGTGCCTCTATGTTATTATTCTTACCAACTGTTTCCTTTGTATACAAGTTCATTCCAGTTATATTATCTATTCATTTATCACTTATTCATCATGTATTGATTTCCATTACTTGTCATATATTCTCTACCATGTATTTGGAACTGCTTTTAGAGATTTGTGTTTCGCTCTAATCCTGACTGAATAATATATTTTTAGGGGACCTTAAAGAATTTAGTTGTCATGCCCCAATTCCAAAATATACATGACCAGACCACGTGGCAATGCCCAATTACATATTCAACCTGACTCTAGTCCGACTCGAATACGTATAAGCTATAAAGATCAAAACAAGCGTCCAAAATATCCATAATTGTACATCCATAATTCTAGCTACAACTACTAGGGAACTAACAGAAAATAACTGCAAAAGATAGTATGAGAAGGCATCACCAGTAGATACCAAAATCCCGAAGAAGTAAACCCTCAATATCCTATGTCAGATCTCATCATATACCTGGAAGGAAACCAGGTCCTCAGTGGGACGTAGCAAGATACATAATATACATGGTGAAATGACGTACAGTAAATAACATGTAAAGGTAGTAGACAGGTAATCCAGGTGATAAACAGGTGATCAAGGAAATAATCAGGTGATCTAGTAATACTACAACTAGGAAGACTATCTAGTATATGTGAGATGCACTTGAAGACAACGTTCGACATAGGGGATATCTGTAGGTACTCATGCAGTGGTGCTCCCTTCGTGCGCCCGACATGCAGCAACATCAAAGTGAACTCTACTCGTAGCCCTACACCTAGTGACTGTCCTCCCTACCCAATGATATTGTTCGTGTCGTATCCACGACACGTCCAATGCGACTCTAACGAATGATAAGTCCAAAAGTCCAGTCAACAAATACCTAGAAAATCTACCATCAACCAAACATCTAGAGATCATAAATGAATCACCTATATACCATGCAATATGAATCCGTGTATCATGTCTATGTGTCAGCAGGTATAATCATGTAAGCATACAGATGAGAGCAGGTGAATCCCATGTAGTTGTATATCCAAGTGAAAGACTGATAAGAAAACAAGAATGTAAATACTGTATGTCAAATTGGCAAGGTATATTTATTTGGAGTTTGTCCAATCTGAGCTGAGACTGCGGTACCATGGTCCAATAGGTCTAACCATGCAAATGGTGTTATGGTCCACAAGTAATCTACCAACCCAAACAAACAACCAAGAATCATTACACAGGATATACATACACATCTATATATATAGGGTCATCCTTATTACGGTTAATCTATATTTAAAAATAGCTTTATAAACCCTTATATACATATATACTATAATTTATGAAACTTAATAGGGTTTATTAGCAGAAACTGTATGTAGGCTTAGATGAAATATCATATGTGAAGTCTCTCAAGTATTATATATATATATATATATATATATATATATATATATATATATATATATATATATATATATATATATATTATGGAAAAAAAAATATATTATGGAACATCTAGATTTATTAAAAAAGATAAAGATGGCGCCGGGAGATAGCCCTAGCTACCTACAAAATCTCCTACGTCGGGAGGACTCCCAGATGGAAAAGACAAAGGAAAGCACAAAAAGCTGGTGCCGGGAGAAAACCGAACCACCAAAACTAGTAGCCTACCCGAGGCTAACCCGGGGAACTCAAAAAGGGAGAGAGAAAAGAGGTTGGGCCAAGCCCCAAAACTAGGGCCCAGATAGGAAAAGGAGAGCTGGGGGGAACAACAGACCCTCCCCCCGAGACCAAAGCTACGGGGGTCTCTGACGGTTGGCCAGTAGATTCTTGCACCGACCACTGTTGGAACGTAAGTACCGTGGCGCTGTTGACATTGAAGCCTTCTCGAGTTTGGAAGCTAGGTAAGCCTCTTGGTTGGAATACTCTATGTTCTGTATCCCTTGAGCCACGTCGATAGCCTGTTCTACCTCTAACATTCTGGTTGGTATCGATGTTATGTAGTCCGGTTACTCGGCCAGGGATCTAATGACGACATATTCCTTGACAGCCTCCTCCGGAGAGCTATCCGCAGCAATCTGATCGAAATAATCTCGCAGGTAAGGCCAAGAATCTCTAATCTCAGCAAATATAGCCGAGATGCGGGTCGCATCTGATATTCTATTTGGAGAGCAGCCGAAATCTTCATCTTCATGTGTGTCCTCTTCTGCTTCATCTGTGTCATCTTCTGCTTCAGCTATTTGAGCTTTGATATTCTCGTGTGTCATAACCCACACCCAGAGTAGGGGCACGAGTGTGTGACAGCGTCCCAGCCTATGCCACAGAAACGGCGTAGAAGGCTGTCTAGGTCTACTATCTAACAACAATTATAATATCAAAACCTGTCAAGATGGTCAACTCCAAACGGAGGACAAGCAATGACAATAATATACTCAATCAAAATATTCTAAGAAAGACAGAAGATACAGAAAGGTAAAGACAACAAGATATAAAATTATCCAGAAATCCAACACAGAAATAATACAAGTCCAGAGTCTCAGAGCCAACAACCTCAAAACAAATTCAAATATAATAACATGCAAAATGCTATATGGAGACTAAGTCCAATACCAAACTAATCTAGCTGAGCTACCATTAGTGCCTCATTGGCTGGAATTAACCCCTGCTGGACTAGGGTCTCCCGGTCTATGTCCACTATGTCATGAGGACCATAGTAGGTAGGATACTCGTACTCGCCATCATCTGTAAAATTTTGTCAACATATCCAGTCAGGATGGAACGAGCACAAATCTCCAATAACAGTTCTAGTTAGACGATAGAGGATATGTAGCAGTAAATAGAGAGAATATACAAGGTAAAGTGGTACGTACATGAATCATGGTAAGGCATATCAAGACTATAAATGAATGAAAGAGCAAGAGAACAGTGTATATCATGTACAAGAAATAGGAAAACTACTATCTATGTGAGTTAGCACTAGTTTCAACATGTGATCGGCTTAGGAACATGATGCAAGATTTGGCCTGGTTAATCATACTTGCGATATATGATTAACACTATTCAAGGTTCAAGACTTGATACAAGACGTATATTGATCACATATCTGTGCTAATACCCCCGCCCCTGACTAGCATAGTATATCCAACCATAACATGTTATGACACGTATTCTCTGAGAAGGTCGAGAGCCTTCACAAGAATCATGTCTACACAATGCACGAGAAATAAGGAGTCTTGCACAAGATATACCAAGAAATACAAGGAATAACATCTCATGACGGGATCCAGACAAATACCAATCCGTGTGAACAATGTGTCAAAAGAACAAGGCTATCTACACTAAATACAAGAAACATAGACGATATCATAAAACATAAATATTATTAGAGAATATGCTCGCCTGAGATCTGGTAGGAAAATATCAACAGTGTATCGATGCTAAGAGTGAAGTCATAGACCTATGGATGAGATATACATGTGTTAAATAGGGTTTAACAGTATTAGGCATGATTTCTAGTGCACGATATGCAAATCTAGGTCAAACTCAGTCAATCTAAGTCAAACTATGTCAAACTAAGTCAAACTAGGTCATGCTAAGTCAAACAAAGTCAAACAAGGTCATACTAAGTTAATCTAGGTTAAGGGTTGACCTACAGTTGACTTTTGGTCAACTGGTCAACTCTGGTCAACTCCTAATCCAATCTAGGTCAAACTGGGTTGATGGTTGATCTATAGTTGACTTTTGGTCAATTGGTTAACTCTTGTCGACTCCTAATCCAATCTAGGTCAAATTAGGTCAATGGTTGACCTAGAGTTGACTTTTGGTCAACTGGTCAACTCCTAGTCCAATATAGGTTAGACGTTGACTCTACTTTGACTTTCAATCAAAACAGTCAACTTTGGTCAAATAAGGTCAAATCTAAGTCAAATATCCTATTCCTAACCATTACCTACCAAGATACCACATACCTTGCCCCTATTGGTATCTCAATACCAATACCTTGTTTGGAAGTCCAATACCTTAGTCTAGGTAAACATACCTTAGCATATAATACTAATACCTTAGATATCTAGTATCTATTTATATATCCCAAGCTACTAACTAACCAATATCTTAACATCTAACCTTAGTATCTAGGTAAACCCCTTACCATGAAGGTAAACCTATTACCTTACCTTGTAGGTAAACCATTACCTTAAGGTAAAAAGGTAAACTCTAAGGTATTCTAAGGTATCCCAAGATATCTCAAGATACCACTATCTCTAGACACTAACTTCTAAGATATCTAGATATCCAAACTAACATCTCTAACATATACCCATATCCTAACTTACCTTAACTTCTAAACTAAGATACAATATCTAATTATCATAACTATCTAACATATACTAACTCACTAACCTAGGCTAATAGATCCTACTAATACCTTAGATTAGTCTCTAACCATCTATCTTAGTATCCTACCAATACCTTGCTAATACCTTACCCTTAACTATAGGTAATTCCCATTACCTTACCAGTATCCATCTTATGATACTATCTAAGTTATCCAAAGATACCCTCTTGTATCTTGGATACCAACTCTAGTAAGATACTAACTTGTATCTTACTCTATGATACTAACCATCCCTCTATGATACTAACTCTATCTAACACTCTCACATTTAGTATCCAAACACCAAGACAATAACATACATATAACTAACTAGCTAAGAACTTAGATACTAACTCTAGGACACTAACATACACCTATAACCACTAGACACAACTCACCAAAACGCACACACACAAGCACCAGGGGGGAAGGGCTGCCTAGTGAAGCCCTCCTTGCAGCTGCAGCAGCTGCAGTAAGGGCTGCTGTTGCTGCTGCTTAATACAGCATATTGTTGCTGTGTACAGCCACAATGGCTGCTGTGGTGGCTGCTGCATAGTGCAGCAGTCCCCCCTCTCTTCTTCTCTTCTCTTCCTCCTTCGCACTCTCATCCAAACTCTCTATAGCCCCTCAACTTAAACCCCCTTCAAACTATTCTAATACACCCACATACCACACTCATAAACACACATCTAACACAATAAAAACCCACACAAACATCCACTACCATAACACTCAACTCAACCACAAACTCTTACAACATGTACACCCATAAACCACTCTCTCTCAACCAACACACAAACCACCCTACAAACCACACTAACCCCAAGCAAAATGAGGCAGGCATGATCCCCCTATCTCTCATACACACTAAGACACAACCATACCAACAAATATATATGTCAACATTGCTCAAAACAGTCCACTTATATCAATATATACAATATATCATATAGATACCTTTAAATATGACTTGTAGGCCAAAAATATGCATACACCTATGTATAAAATCATGTAAAAACCATATGGGACAACTTAGCCATGTCTAAACTACCCTCTAACACGTATAAAAACTGAAATTAGGAAACAAAATATCCTATGGAACATAAACACAAACATTTGGTGGGTCACCCTCAAAATTCTTCTATGGGTGACACAAAACCTATCCCAACTTCCAAATGAGGACTCAAAAGAGCCTCAAAATCAAACCTAAGGGTGGTATATGTATGGGGGTGGTTCCTATGGATTCAAAACTATCAAAACTGCAAGAAAAGATGAATTAGAGAGAAGGTTATACCTATTGGGAGTTGGATCCCAATTATTCAACTCAAGGACACGGTTTCGACGCGAGAACTCCTAAAAATTGGACTCCTCTCCTAGCTCCTTGCTCCCCACTCCAAGCTTGCACCTTCTCCTTGGTAGATTGAGTGAAATGGAGGGAGAAAAACTTGATTTGGGAGTTGAAATCAAGAGGAAAGCTCTCAAGTTTGGGGAAGAACTCAAAATGAATGAAAAGGGAGGCTACTATGAAAATGCAATGGAGATGGAACCCCCCCCATGGCCGGCCATAATATACCCTAATTGGGTCTTGGGAAAAGTCTAAGTTACCCCCATCTAGTCTCTCTTGGGTTAACTTAAGTCATGTACGGATTTGGGGTCAAAAGGGTCAAGTTTCTAATCTCTAAATGACTAAACTTGTCATGTGGATTTAGTCTAAATGCACTAGCCTAATGAGATGAGTTTATGGGCCATGCCTAGCTAATCATTGGGTTCCGACTAGAGTCTAAGCTACCCGGGCCACTAACACAAGTTAAAACTAGACGAAACTCAAATCCGACTAAACTAATCCCCAAAATACAATATTAATAAATAAATATTCACAAAAATATAGGAATATGAAAAATGACAAATTTACCCTCATTTTTGAAAATATGCAGTTACATTATGCTCAATCACCTCCATTACTTCTGAAACTTGTGAAGGAGCCAGGGGGTTGATATGGTGAGCATCGTATTTACCTGGCCAAATCGACACTGTCTTGCCTGCTGGATGGCCCTCTCGGTCCACTGCCTCAGCAAACCCATTGGTGAACAAGTCTGAGAGGTGGGTCGGCTTTGTCCTATTCTCAACCACTGTCACAGAGGCAATAAGTGGCCTCCTCTAACTGGGATGACTCCCCGACTGGTTCACTACCGATTCCTAGGGCCTCGACAAAAGCAAGAGCCTCCCGATCAACGTCGTGAAATACCTCTTCCGGGGACATGGGGAGAGCAGGCGAAGCCAATCCAGGAACAGAGGTTATACTCTTGGGGGTCAACGGGCTGATCCGCGTCTAGGATATCAAATTTATTAGCAAGGTTTAGGGAAGGGTTTTGTTGTGTGAATTGGCATTCTTCATGGGAGAGGTGGTGCTCTCTTGGGATCGGTCCTGACCCCCAAAACTTCCTACGTTATCATCAAAGTACAGGTGGGCGTTTGGAAGAGGCAACAACAGAGGTTTATGACTTTGTCTCGTTGTAGGGGTCTTGGGGTCCATGTGACTAGTCTTTTTCTTCCGCGCCAGGTTCGCTCTGAAGTAGAGGTCAAACGAGTGGCCTCTCATACGGCAGTGTTTACAGTAGATGACATTGTTGTCATATATGATTTGTTGGGAATGCGATTTGTTCCCCAGAATGATTTGGATGGATTTTGGTAACTCCTTCGAAAGGTTGAGCTCCATGCACACTTTGGCATAATTGACTTTAGTTAAGTTGCGGGTTTCCTCCGCCATAACGATGAAGGACCCAAAGGAGTTGGCAATTCTCTTCATCGCTGCCGGGATAAAGCAGATGAGCGGCGGATTAGGGAATGTGACCCAGACGGAAACAATAGGCGAGTCTTCTATCATGTTGAAAACCTGGGACCACTTGATGATTTTTATGATGTGAGAGTCAACCTTGCCGGTTCCCCTAGTCCGGACAGTCGTGTAGTCAATTTTGGAGGAGAGATGTAGAAGGATATGTTTAGGGTCCATCGAAGCCACACGGTAAACAGAGACAAGCCCCCAGATGGCTACAACTTCTTGGACTCGAGAGAGCTTCGGCATCCAGTAGAAAATTTTAGGACGAAGGTGAATGGGAATAGTTCTGACAACGAGGATATTTCTTCTGTGGAGAAAGGCACCCTAATGTCTTGAGCGTCAAACGACGAGTACTCAAGTTCCGGGAGATCCATGTCTAGGATTATCGAGAATTTCATAGATTTTCTGTCAGGCCTAAGCAAATCAGCATAGGACGGGGCAGATGGCGCCATCTTGTTGAGCCCGAAAAGGAGATTGGGGTCAGGGATGTGATGAGATGTCGGCCGAAGCGCCTTGGGGGTTGCCACCATAATGGCACAGAATCAGAGGATGCCCCCTTTGGGAGAGACGTAGCCTGGGACCCTGCGCCTACAAATAGATCTCCAGATGACGCAGTTAATAAGAGATGATCCCGTGCCACGAAAGAGAAGGGCACGTAGTCGGATGGCACGAGATCCAGGGCTCCAAGGGGGCTCCATGAGGCAAGGATGAGGCTGGCCGGAGCTGGTGGCCGACTGAAGGGGGTGGCGCAAAGGAGAGGACTGAAGGGTCGCGGCCTGGAACTGACCTGCACCAAACAAGTCTCCAACACCACTTGGGGGATGTACTGAGGCCCGATAGGTGGCACTCAGAAGCTGGTTACCAAGGAAGGGGGAGGCTACACGGGAGGGACAAGAGCGCGAATGCGATGGCAGCGCTAGGGAGGAGCGTAAGAGCTCCGGAAAAGAAGCTTCTGGAGCAGTAATCGAGGGGTCCTGCGCCGAAGGCCCAACAAGTAGGGGAGCATTGGAGGGCGCACTATTAGAAGGGGAGCCACCAGGTGGCGCACCCAATAGGAAGTTAATGCGAGGGGTGCCACGCTCCACAGAAGAAGAGTTTGGCGCAGCGCCGGAAGGAGCGCTGACTCGGTCGCCCTTGAACCCAAGACCAGAATGCGTGCATGCTAAGGTACGACAAGTGCTAGGTGGCCTGCGCTACCTGGGACACCTGTGGTGCAAGTCGCTGACACAAGAACAAAAAGCAAGTTTGAATTTGAAAGTAGGTACAGGCTGGTACTGTTGGGCTCGATTCCCAAAGGGAAATTATGAGGAAGCCTGCCACGTCCGCAAGCAGGGACGGGAGCCTCATTGCCAGTAGAGGACAGGACTCCGACGACTGCCGGGAAGGAACATTGGGCGGAGGATGAAGGGAGGGGATGAGGCAGTGCTCGGAGAGTCCAATGCGCTCAACAAAAAGAGAAGGTCAGCGGGCCAGGGGGCCACCGGGTTAGGCGAGTGGCCTTCCAGCCGGGGGCCACACGGAGGAACCAGAACCATGTGGCCAGAGCCGAACAGAACGGGGGACGAGGAGGGGAAGAAGCAATGAACCGAAATGAACGCCCGGGGCGGCTCCTCCGTCGCAGGGAGGCGGCCGGAGCCAGCTGGAGGCACTCGGGGTCAAATCTCCATGGTCGCCTCTTTGGGGAGCTCGAACCGAACTGAACGCCCGTGGGGGTGGGGGGGCTCCTCCGCCGCCGGGAGGTAGCCGGAGCCAGCTGGATGCACCCGTGGTCAAAACTACATGGTCGCCTCTTTGTGGAGCTCTTATATATATATATATACATATATATATATATATATATATATATATAAATATATATATATATATATATATATATATAAAAAATATATAAATATATATATATATATAAAAAAATATACATATATATATAAAATATATATATGTATATATATATATTGGTCGATCTTGAGCCCATAGACGAAATCTTCCCACAAATGACTCCATCATCTCCTTCGGCTACAGCATTGCATCGAGATGCCATTGCTGGGCCTCCCCCCAGGCAGAGTCGGTAGAGCACGTATTCCTATCTGGTGACCTGGCAGCGCACTTGTGGACCAGCCTTAACACCAAGCTTCGACAGAGACATCACCCTGGGGGCTTCAACGATCTACTCGCCAGCTGGAGAAGTTCCCACGGCCGTAAGATCGTCGCAACCGCCGGCATTTGGGTTTTGTGGAAGAATCGGGACAAGTATAGGTACGAAGGTCGTCAATTCCTCCCCCACCAGATTGTTATCGAAGCCCTTCGCCAGATCCACAGAGTTCGGAGGCGCTGCTCTCACTCAGAGGACAGCTTTTGGTCAGCCTTGGACTAGGACTCTCTTCCCCGTGCAGTTTTTGGTTTTCTTTTTGAAGCGTGGCTCTTTTACTTGTATAGGCTTCAACATTTTTGCCTGATACTTCAATAAAGATCCTTTTCCTCAATATATATATATATATATATATATATATATATATATATATATATATATATATATATATATATATTTATTTATTTATTTATTTATTTATATGTAAGTATATATATATATATATATATATATTTATATATAAATATATATATATATATATATATATATATTGAGGAAAAGGATCTTTATTGAATATAGTTACTTACATATAAATATATATATAAATATATATATATATATATATATATATATATATATATATATATATAATATATATATATATATAAAATATATATATATATATATATATATATATATATATATATATATATATATATATATATATATAGTTACTTACATAAATTAACATATGGGTTAATCTTATGCATAAATAATCGTAGATAAAAAAAATCTACGTAAGATTATATAAGTTCACACTTACATATTTATTAAGCAATAAGGTTTACCTTTAAAAATTTTAGTTTTAATAATATCATTTATAAGAGTCTTATTAGAGTTTGAGGAAAAGAATCTTTTATATACTACTTATAGGAAGTTAGTTATGCAAATATGTATAGCATTCCTAAGTAATACTACTAACTAATTTACCGCTATTTATTATAATCTGTTACTAATTATACACATGATTTCAATTAAAGAGGTTTTGGGCTAATCAAAATTAACCCTAAATGAAACCATGACTTTGTGTAACCACCACTTTTCTAAAACAAGGATAATTTTGAACTTTTGTAAAATTAATCATTTAATAATAGGTTTAAATCATGTTATTGATTTATTGGTGAATTTTGATTATTTTTAATATCATTAAATTAGCGTTTTGTGATTTTGTCCTTTTGCTAGTGTAACCTTTGTGCTGCTTAGCTTAGAGACTAACCATGACCATGAAGGCCTAATTCATGTGATTATATTAGCTAATTACCACTTTTTAGGCTAAGAGTATTTTGGTCATTTTTTATATTTTAATATTTTTGGAATTTTATACATTTAATATTATTTTACGGGATTTGTTTAGTCGGGTTTGAGTTTCGTCTCGTTCCGACTTGTGTTAGTGACCCGAATAGCCTTGACTCTAGACGGGACCCTAAGATTAGTTAGTCATGGCCATCAAATCCCACTAATTAAGTTAGTAAGTTTAGACTAATCCCACTTGTTAGATTGGTTAAGTTAAAGGCTTAAACTTAACCCTTTTGATCCCAAACTTGAACCTAACTTAAAATTAACCAAGGGAGATTAGTAGGGGCCTTATTGGACTTTCCCCAAGGCCCAAATAGGGTTAGATGGCAGCCACATATAGGAGGGTTGCCCTTCCTTTCATTTCATTCCATCAAGCCTCCATTTTTTTTCACAAGTGTTCTTCCCCAAATTGAGAGCTTCCCTCTTTGATTTGTTCTCCAAATCCTTACATCCCTCCACCAAAACTTCCATCCAACCTTCTCATACTACCAAGGGAGGGTGCTAGCAAAGATTTGGAGCAAAGTGCAAGGAGGAGTGTCCTTTTTGGAAGATCTTCGTGTCGGAGCCGTGTCCTTGAGAGTATCATTGGGATTCCACTCCCAATAGGTAAAACCAACCCTCTAAATTAATTTCCTATGCATATTAATTAGTTTTGAATCCATAGGATGCACCTCCATGCATGTACCCCCTTTAGATTCAAGTTTGAGGCCATTTTGAGCTCTCTTGAGGATTTTAGATGTGTTTTGTGTCCTACTTGATAGATCCCAAATTAGGACACTCTATGTGTTTGGTTTATTGCCTAATAGGATTAATTGTGTTTTAAATTCAGTTTTAGAATGGTTAGAGAGTGGACTGATCTTAGTTAGGATGGTTAGAATGAGTTTTATTTGGATACCTATGTTGGTATCCAAGTATCTTGGCATACATGTGTTTCTTTTGTCCAAAACAACTCAAATTCGTCATAATATTCATCCACGTTTTTAATAACCATAGCAACTTAGAAATGTCATAACTTTTAGCTCAGAACTCCGATTAATCTTCCATTTTTTTAAAAGAACCGTATCAAAGTTAGCTTTCCAAATATATATTTTAATAAGCCAAAATCATTCTAGTGCTTTCTGTAAAACTATTTGAGTGTCAGCTGTCCGAAAGACAAATGCGTTTCGGTGTTTTCGCGATTTCGGGAGCTTGCGGGCACAAAAATGCGATCTGTTTGAAGTTTCGGAAAGCTAACATGAAGGGCTACGACAAACTTTAATCCTAGAATTTAGTGAATATCTAATTGCTACAGTACTGGTTTTAAGTAGAAAAGTAACTATACGACATATGCATTTTGTGTATCCTATGAGCTTATGTAGTATGGATATCAAGTGAATGTAGGTATCGTAGGTTGTCAAGAATATGTATAATATAGTACATATATATATTATTGTTAGGTAATATGTGTTAGTTAGTGTGTGCTTATGTTGATACAAATGGTTATCAAGTAAGCCAAATATAGATAAGTTATGTGTCAAGGTATTAAATGTTTGGAAAAGGTACTAGTGTGATACTTGGGTACCATGAGGATATTGGTATCGTGACACTCAAGTATCATGTGTAAGGATAAGAGAGTATTGGGACTTGAGTAAGGTGCCCTATTTGGTATCAAGTATTAGTATTAGAGTTAGTTGGGATATGTTAGAGTTATCTTAGAAGTTAAGATAATTAGTGTATATAAATATATTAGTATCTATGATATATTAGAGTTAGAAGATTAGATGGTTAGTTAGTTAGTGTCTAGTAGATATTAGAGTTAGAATAGATAGTGTATCTTAGATTTACCTTTTACCTTAAGGTAATGGCTTACCTACAAGGTAAGGTATTGGGTTTACCTTCAAGGTAAAGGGGTTTACCTAGATACTATAGGTTATATGTTAGATATTAGTTAAGATGCTATGTTTGTACATTAGATAGTTAGTTAGTTAGATATTTGAGGGGTATCTTGGTATCTCATGATACCAAGTTAGTATCTTAAGGTAAATATGAATTATCTTTACCTTCAAGGTAAATGATTAGTTTACCTTATGACCAGGGTATGGTATCAAGATACCAAGGTAAGGTATCAAAATATCAAGGCAAGGCAATAGGATACCAAGGTAAGGTGTTGGAATACCTTAGCAAGGTATTGGAGTTGCATAGGGTAAGGGCAAGGTAAGTAAGGGTAAGGTATTGGTTAGAGGCTAAGATAATTTACCTAAGTTAAGGTATTGGACCCAAACCAAGGTATTGGTGTTGGGATAACAATATAACCAAGATATAGGGTATCTTTGCAGGTAAATATTAGGAATAGTATGCTTAGGCTAGTTTTGATCTCGGTTGACCAAGTTTGACTGCTTTGACCAAAAGTCAACTATCAGTCAACACTTGGCCTAGAAATGTCTAAAACTTGACCAGAGTTGACTAGTTGACCAAAAGTCAACTGTTAGTCAACATTAGCCTAGTTTGACCTAAAGTTGATCAGAGTTGACTAGAGTTGTCCAGTTGACTAAAAGTCAACTGTAAGTCAACCTTTGACCTAGTTTGACCTGGTTTGACTTCCTGTGACCTAGTTTGACCTACTGTGACTCAGTGTGACCTAGTTTGACTTAGTTGGACTGAGATTGACCTAGATTGCATATCATACATTAGAAAATCATGTGTAACACTGTTAAACCCTAATTAACTTACAATATATCATCTTTAGGTTTGTGAGATCACTCTGAGCATCGACCATACTTTGACAGCTCAGGACAGCAGGCGAGTACATTCTCTGATAGTAGTTCATTGTCTTGATATCTTCCGTATCCGTTTTAGTTATAGCGTTTTACTTGATTCTTGTCACGATGGTGCACGGACTAGTATACGTCGGATCCTGGCATGAGATGTTATTCCTGGACTTTCTTGGTATATTGATACATTGTTCGATCTTGTTTCTTATACTTGTATAGACACCGATTCCTGAGGGGGATTAGCTATCCTCTTGGAGAATCCCGTGTCATGACGTGCTATGTCCGGATCCATATACTATTTGGAGATGGGGAGTTATTATAGGTTATGTGATCAATACCCACATGTCACTATTTCTTATGCTTGCGTCACCCTTACTGCACGTAGGGTGTAGCGAGATCTTATATTTCTTGTGCTCGCTTTCCATGTTGGCCGGCTCGACCCTTCTTGAAATTTTCCTGTGATAGTCGGGCCAAATGGAACAGCCTGATCTTGACCCAAGCCGATCACATAATACTATAATATCTCAAGGCACATTTTATGCTTATATTATACATCAGATATTTCTGTAATGTTCTACTTTCTTGTACGTTACACCATGACATAATTTCCAGTTTATATATCATATTTTACTTACAGTCTTGATATATCATCTTGTATTCCATAATGATTGTCTCTTACAGCATTTGTCAATACTATTGAACTGTTGTTGGAGGTGTACTTGCTCATTTTCCTGACAGGATAACCGTTGATGTTTACAGAGGACATGTTGGCTGATTGCTCTACCTTTTACGGGTATGGCCTGTTGGCCCATTCCATGGTTACACCTGATTTAAATAATCGACACTAACTTAAGTCAATGCACAAAATATACGAACTGTTGCTAATCATTTCAGGTCTAGTGAAATCAATATCAAAAAGCGTACTACTACATCAGCAAGCATGCAATTCATCATTCCGGAGCTCATTTTCATTGGAATCAGTCCGAGTCATTTTACAATTTATTATGTATTTTATCTTTATTGAGTTTAGGATATAAATTGTAAGATCAACTGGATTCTACTGGCTTAGGTTAATCATAGTCCACTCTCCTAGACAGCCTACCCATCCAAAGTCTACCTACCAAAAATATCATTCACCTTCTACAACAAATTTGACAAATATTTTACATCCATACTGAGACAGAACTCAAGCCGAGTTCGGTCAGAACTCTGACCAAATTCGGTCAGTTTTAATTTAAATATTTGTTGCCTCCAAATCTGCATACAACGTTCGTTTGCAAAATCTTTGCATCCGAATTCTGTCCGAGTTCGGTCCTCGAAAATACCTATAAATAGAAGATAATTTCTCATTCCAAATCACTGAATCAATTCATCTTCTCTTCTCTCTTTAATAAGTGTTTTCATTTGATCAAAAGCTTTCATATTTCACCTACACATCTCTTAGCCCAAAGCCAGTAATATCTATTTGATCTAGAGTCTTTTGGTTCTCAAGAGTTGTAAAGAGGTTGTTCAAAGTTCAGAAACTATCTCTGTTATGGAGCCAGTTGTGCGCTCGTCACCAAGCACGGTGTTGTGAAGTCGGTCGTGCACATGTCATCAAGCACGGTGTTGTAAGAGACTGCAAGCTCTCAATTAGCTTGTGCCTTAGTGGATTAACATCGAGCAAGAGTACTCGAGACTGGATTAGTCCTCTCAAAGGGATACCAGTATACATTGCTGTGTCACTGAGTTTGATCTCTCTATCTCTTGCTACATTTATTTATTGTCTTTTATTCACTGCCATAGTTATCTGCTTTTAATTTTTAAATTGGTGATTATTTTCTGCTGCACTCGCACTCACTCTATTCACCCCCCTCTAGAGGTGCTCAACGGTCCTACAATTGGTATTAGAGCAAGGTTATATTCTAATATAACAAACCTCAGAGAGTATATATGGCAGCCGTGAAATTAATATTCAATGGTGAAGGGCAATCCACAAATAGACCCCCACTATTTGATGGTACAAACTATACCTACTGGAAAACACGAATGACATTCTTTTTAAAGTCTCTTGACTTTGATCTTTGGTCTATAGTAGTTGACGGTTATAAGAAACCGGCACCTACAGTAGTTGATGGCGTGCTTGTAGACAAGCCTCATGACAAATGTACAGAGGCTAAAAAAGCAAAGGCTAGTCTAGATGCTCGTGCCATCAGCACATTGTTCTGTGCAATTGACAAAACAGAGTTCAACAGAGTTTCAACTTGTAAAACGTCTCATGAGATTTGAAAACTTCTTGAGGTAACTCATGAAGGTACTTCCCAAGTGAAGGAATCCAAAATCAGCAAACTAACACAGAAATATGAATCTTTCAAAATGAAATCCGGTGAGTCAATTACACATATGTTCACTTGTTTCCTTGATATTACTAATCCTTTTACAATCTCTTGGTAAGGATTAAAGTAATCACGAGAAGATCAGAAAAGTGCTACAGGCTCTAACCAAGAACTAGAACCCAAAGGCAATAACAATCATTGAAGGAAACGACCTCACCACCATGTCTCTGGAAACACTGATGGTCAAGCTCATGACCCATGAGCTTGATCTGCAAGAGTTTGAAGAAGCGATCTCAAAGGAAAAATCTATCACTTTTAAAGCTTAAGCCAGAAAATCAACATGCAATGATTCTGAGGAAGAATCATCAAGTTGTGATGAAAAAGCCCTACTAGTGAAGAACTTCAGAAAATTTCTAAAGTTTGAGAAATCAAACAGAAGGAAGGGAGATATCCAAGAAAACAATAAAGATGAAACAATATGCTTTGGATGCAAGAAATCAGGCCATATAAAGACGGACTGTCCGACTTCAAAGAAAATCAGTCTATACGATAGATCAAGATCAAGCAGAAAAGCAGCAACTAGTCGAAAGTATGCAAATACTAGTATCTGGCATGAAAGCGACGCCAGTGATACAGAGGAAGAAGACAGACCCTGCGAAAATGCCAATGTCTGTCTTATGACTTTTTTGATAAAGTATCCTCAAACCCTTTGTATGACGATTTTACTTTCGATGAATTAGAAAATGCCTTCAGCGAACTACTTGAAGAACACAGAAATGTGCTTGACAAGTATAAGAAATCTTGAAAAGAAATTAAGGCATACACAACCGAAGTAGCTAGACTGTCCAGTCATATTGAAGACATTAAAGAGACGTCTACTACCGGTAACACGGAAGAGATAGCCAAGCTTAAAGTAGACTATCATGAGGCTATCCTCAAAGTTGAAAAGAAAAAAAGAGACTATGTCAAAATACAAGAGTTATATGACATAGAGAAGAAGAATCACTTAATCACAGAACAAAAACTCATAGATATGGCTGCTAAATATGAAGAGTCTTATACGGTTTCTAAAAGGTTCGAAATCAAGTTAGGTAAACAGGCAATACCTGTGACACAACCTAAGTTTAGTCCTAATGCTAAGCATACACCTAAGAGGACTAAAACACAGAAAGCATGTTAGAAACACGAACATCACCATGCTTTCACTTATAGGTTTTCAAAGAAACCACATACACATGTCAACACAGATTCCATCAACACGTTTTCAAAACTTACTTGCACATACTGTGGTACTCATGGACACATATCATAGTATTGTTTAGCAAGAAAACTTGTTGACAATCTCACATTATTTTGGAGACTTAAGACTAATCAATATGGACCCTTCAGTAAATGGGTACCAAAGGATTCATCTACTTGTTTTGTAGGTGGACCCTCAACCCTCTCATGCTAAAAGCAAGTGGATCCTCGATAGCGGATGTTCGCGGCACATGACTGGTGATGCATCTTTGTTCACCACACTATCGATGAAGAAAGAAGGATACGTCTCCTTCGGAAACAACCAAAGAGGTGATATCATTGGAAATGGCACTGCTGGTATATCTCCTTATCCTGTAATAAAAGACGTTTGTCTAGTTATAGAATTGAAACATAACCTATTAAGCATAAGTCACTTGGCTGATAATGGTTATGGTATCAACTTTGTAAAAGATAAATGTACCATATATGATATGTCATCTGGTAATCCCGTATATGAAGGGATTAGAGAAGATAATATTTATGTTTTCTTTCTGGAGAGTACTAATAATGCAGGAAGATGCTTAGTAGCTAACCTAGATGAAAGCTGGCTATGGCATATGAGACTAGGACATGCTAATATGACATGCTAAAAGATAAATGTACCATATATGATATGTCATCTGGTAATCCCATATATGAAGGGATTAGAGAAGATAATATTTATGTTTTCTTTCTGGAGAGTACTAATAATGCAGGAAGATGCTTAGTAGCTAACCTAGATGAAAGCTGGCTATGGCATATGAGACTAGGACATGCTAATATGGACACTATCTCACGACTGAGCACTAAGAAGCTGGTAAAAGGACTCCCTGAGATACCATTCAAGAGAGATATGGTATGTGCTGACTGTGAAAAGAACAAAGCACATAGGTCTACATTTAAATCCATCAATGCTATAAGTATTTCTAGACCTTTGCAGTTGATACATATGGATTTATTTGGCCCTAGTAGAGTCGCTAGTCTTGGCGGTAAGCTCTATGCATTTGTTATTGTTGATGATTTCTCTCATTTTACTTGGGTTTACTTTTCATCAAACAAAAGTGATGCTATTTTTGAATTTTAGTTATTTTGTAAAAAGTTACAAAACAAAAAAGGCTTCATGGTTACTCGTATCCGAAGTGATCATGGTGGCGAATTCGTAAATACTGATTTCAAAAAGTTTTGTGATGATAGTGGATACTACCACAAATTTTCCTGTCCTAGAACTCCTCAACAGAATAGTGTTGTGGAGCAGAAGAACCGTACTCTAAGCGAGATTGTGAAACCCATAATTTTAAATTGCATTTTTCTCTCTAATTTTTAAATTGCTTTTTACTAGAATAATGTTAGATAATTAGTTAAAATTTATAATGTTTATTTAAGTGTAAAATTAATTTATTTTCAAAATTAATAACAAGTATTTTTGAGTGTTAGCCAGACCCGAACTCAAAAAAAAAAATTTGGGCTTTAATTTTTTTTTTAAACAAATATTGATTAAATTGTTAAAAGAGGAAAATTATTTTAAAATCCTGTTAGTTCCAAATTCTAATTTTTATAAACCAAAAGTTTTTCATTTATTCTAAAAACCCAAAACAATTTTTTACTTGACTCTTACAAGCCATGAAGCTATTAAACCCAAGCCTTGTATATGGGCCCAACCCATATTCTTAATGGGTTGCAAAACCCTTTAACCTTTTTAACTTTATAAACCCAAACTTTGTTTAAGTGTCTACAGCACTTGTAGAGAGAGATTAATGGCTTCATTTGCTCTGTTGGTTGGAATTCCTTCAACCAAAGGAATTTCGGTTTTTTTTTTTCCCGAAGCTTTCCAAACGCTCCGCCGCGATGTTTTGATGGTCGGCCACCCCTTCGCCTTCCCAAGTCCGGTAACCCCCAATTTCTACTCCTATTTAAACCCCCTCTTCTATCTCCATCTCCACTCATTTCCAAATTTCTGAGAGATCCCACCATTTCCGGTGAGATCTAGAGTTTTCTGAGGCTTCTCGGAGTCGATCCGACCCAGATCCGGCCGAGCCCTGACCCCTGGGTGTACCCGACTGTCGCCGCCCCTCCCCGTGGCCACCGTCCGCTTCCCGGTGACCCACGACCGCCGGCGACAGCTCGGCCAGGCCGCCCAGCACCACCCGCTCACCGGCGTTCACCCCGGAGACCGCCCCTGTTCGTCCCGAACACTTCCGGTTCGCTGTTCGACGACGTCTTCGGGTTCCGTCTCCGCAACGTGACGTTCCCGTCGGTTTCCATTGTCGGTACACTCTGACCCAATTATTATCTTTAGTCTATGATGAACTGGTCCAACCCAATTCCAGTAGGAATTCGGAATTTCCAGCAACGTAACAATTACGTTACTATTTTTGATTCCGAAGTTTCTTCGGAAAGTCGGATTTTCGAGAACCCTTCGGAAGGAACTCTGGAGAATGATTAGATTTCTTACTTCTGAGTTTTACTATTTGATCTCGAGATTTTTGGGATTAGTTTCGGAAATTGTCCTCTTCGGAATTTTCGAATAATTGCAATTTTGGTTCTGTTGTTGATTCTGTTGGTATTTTGGGATTTTGGTATTATGCTGATATTGGTTTTTCCCTTGGAAAGTTGGTTCTGGTATTGGTTTCAGTACTGGTTGACTTGGAAAAAAATATTATATGGTTGTTTATATAAAATTCGGGTTTTGGAGTTATTTTGCAGGTTTACGGCACATTCCCAGTTTTTTGGTTGACCAAAAACAGAGGAGATGCTGCCGAAAATTTTGCAAAATAATAAAAATGATTTTTTTTAAAAATGATTTCGATATAAAAATATTATTTTAATAATAATATTTTTGGGCGACGACCTTAACGGTCACTAGGCCCCAACGAAATGCAAACGCACCGGTTCGACCGGACGTTGAGGCAGAGTAGTTGAATGTGAAGAATGGACCAGAGTCTGAGACTCACAAATTTTTATATAATTTAAATTAGAAATTGTACTTTTAAGACTAACTATATTTTCGTCTTATTTTAATTCATGTAAATTGGGTTGTAAGGGCATAAGCCCAATTACTCATTTGCTCGTGCTGGAAAATGAAATAGTTAGGATTTATTTTGTTTTCTTTTCTGGATGTCGTAGTGTAACGTAAAAAGTAGAATAATTATCTATATCTACATATTTTCATAAAGATTAGAAATTAGTGATTTTCTCACTTATTAAATAAATATTAATTTATGTACAAAATGCAAGTTTTAATAATTTAAATGAAAATTGCAAGTTTCCAAAAAGAAAAGGATTAATTGATATTTCTTTGTAAATAGTAAACCATCCGATAATTGTGTTCTAATTAGAATAAAAAGGATAAAATTTATTAGGAAAGATAATAGAGATTGAAAATTAGCATACTTAGTTGGTTGAAGCAGTTTGATAAGTATAGATGCTCCATTTGTAGGATTACGAAGGCGTAACTAGCACCTTTTCGGAACATCCATCGAAGTCCTGTTTAAATCAAGGCAAGTACGGTTGTGGTTAATTGCAGTTTAATTAATATTAGAAATTTTGCATGTTAAATACACAACTGTTACACGTACTCTCTCCTAGAGTAATATACTGAATCATTGCATCGGGATAATGGGGAGTAGCGTAGTTATCTATGATCAAAGCCAAATAGTTAATGAATGTGCAAGCTTACCCCTCTTTACACGGGGTTAGGCCGGACCGTATCAATAGGATACAATTGAATCATCCTAAACCGGTCATAGATACTGCTTACTCAAATCACAATTGTTTTATAGTTGGAAATCATTGTTTCAAAATTATTTAATATTGCAAGTTTCTATTCATTATGCAAATTGTTAATTTTCATAATTGTACTTGCTCCTTTCCTGACTGGATCCCCCACACCCAATAGGTTCTATTGATGACTCAGAGCTACTGATTAGTAGTTACTACGACCCGGAGCTGTACCCTGCTGTGCTCCCAGACGAGGTCCATGGAGATGATGATGACACTTCTGCTTAGTTGGAGTTTTAGTTTATCTTTTAAATAAAATAAATGTTATGTTAAAGTTGTGGACAAGCTTTGTAATGGACAAGTTTATATTATCGTTTAATTAAATGTTGTGGCAATTATAGTTTCAAATGTTGTTGATTGTACCTGCATATGGAATACAGCTTACTGCCGTCGTCTCAACAACGGTGCAGGCTGGGCATGATCCGAGTCGACCCAAGAAATTGGGATCGGGTCGTGACATGTTTTTAGTGGTGGCCCATGCAGGTCTCTTCAATCAACAACTTAGGAAAACCTAGGAAACAGTTAGAACACTAGAACATCAAATTGCCACAACATAGGACCGATATATATAAATATTATTATTAAATATTTAGATAGGCTACCTTGCTTATGTTTTTATCCTAAAACTTCCAGAGAATGACCACTGACAATACCAACCCTGCTGTGCCCACTCTAATGCGGAACCTAATGCGGATGTCATATCAGGTTACATCTATGTACATTCTCATCCTGCATTAGTTTTATTCGACTCTGGTGCAACACACAGTTTCATAGCAACAAAGTTTATCTCTGCACACCACATAGTTACGGGCCTTAGCAAGAGGATTTGTAGGGTTATGACTGGAGGAGGACCCTTACCCATTACGGAGACCTGTAATTGCCCCATTACAATATCTGGCCATAAGTTTGTAGCACCTTTACTGGTAATACCCTTGCCCAACTATGACATAGTCCTTGGAATGGACTGGTTGAGCAAGCAGCATGCGCTGATAGATTGCCACAGAGGATGTGTAATCTTCAGCCCACCTGGAGGGCCAGAGTTTGAAGTCTCTAGAGCTCCGGAGGTTATGGAGAGTATTGTCTACTCTATTACTGAAGAACCTGGACCACCCCATCCTATCATAGCGAAATTCATGGATGTTTTCCCTGATAGTCTTCCTGGGCTACCCCCAGATCGGGACATAGAATTCACTATTGATTTAGTCCCTGGCTCTCCCCCGATCTCTAAGGGATGTTATAGAGTCAACCCGAAGGAGGCCAAAGAGATGAAGGAGCAGATCAACGAACTAAAGTCTCTGGGATTCATTCGAGACGGAGCTTCACCCTGGGGAGCACCAGTCTTGTTTGTGCCCAAGAAGGATGGAACGGTGAGGATGTGCATCGATTATCGGGCACTGAACAATGTCACAATCAAGAACAAGTACCCTCTGCCCCGGATCGATGACTTGTTTGATCAGTTGAGTGGAGCCAAGGTGTTTTTCAAGATTGATCTCAGGTCTGGCTATCATCAGATCAAGGTCAGGAAGGAAGACATTCCCAAGACGGCATTCAACACCAAGTATGGGCAGTTTGAATTCTTGGTCATGCCGTTTGGTTTGACGAATGCTCCTGCGGTGTTCATAAACCTTATGAACAAGGTTTTCCATGAATACTTAGACCAGTTTGTTGTCGTCTTCATTGATGACATACTGATCTATTCGAAGACGAAGGAGGAGCACGAAGAGCACCTCAGGAAAGTTCTGGAAACTTTGAGGAAAGAGAAGTTATATGGTAAGCTATCCAAGTGTGAATTCTTTCTAGACAAGGTAGATTTTCTTGGCCATGTTGTCACAGGGGAAGGAATTTCGGTGGATCCGAAGAAGATAGCTGCTGTGGAGAAGTGGCCTACTCCAAGCTCAGTTGCTGACATCAGAAGTTTCTTGGGCTTGGCTGGCTACTACCGGAAGTTTGTGAAGGACTTTGCAAGAATTGCTGAACCCATGACAAAGCTGACTCGGAAGAATGAAGAGTTCATCTGGACGGAAGATTGCCAAGCAGCATTTGAGGAGTTGAAGAAGAGGCTTACCACTGCACCAATCCTTGTGCTACCCGCAGGATCCGGTGGTTTCACAATCTACAGTGACGCCTCGGGCAAAGGACTGGGTTGCGTTCTTCAACAACATGGAAAAGTGATTGCTTATGCATCTAGGCAATTACGGACTCATGAGAAGAACTATCCCACTCATGATCTGGAGCTTGCTGCAGTCATCTTTGCGTTAAAGCTTTGGAAGCATTATCTATATGGAGAGAGAGTGGAAATATACACAGATCATAAAAGTCTGAAGTATGTTTTCACTCAGAAAGAGTTAAACATGAGGCAGAGGCGATGGCTGGAGTTAATGAAGGACTTCGACATCGACCTGCAATACCACCCGGGTAAGGCTAATGTGGTCGCTGATGCACTTAGTCGATACCCAGTAGCGATGTTCTTAACTAAGGAGCGGCATCTGCTAGAGGACATCGAAAAGCTTGGATTAGAGATCATATTGCCTGGAGAAAGAAGGATGGAGCTGGATGCTGATTCAGTACTGATGAAGTTGCAAGTGAGCTCGTATCTGATGGACAAGATCAAGGAGACTCAGTTTCAAGACGAGGCACTTTGCAAACTGAGAGACCAAGTGTTGGCAGGAACACTTGAGGGTTTCTCAATCGCCAGCGATGGAGCTTTGAAGAATGGTACGAGACTTTATGTACCATCTGGCGAACTAAAGAACGAGCCGATGAAGGAAGCGCACCAGTCGCAGTATTCCATACATCCTGGAGCCAATAAGATGTATCGGGATATGTGCACTATTGTCTGGTGGAGTGGAATGAAGAAAGATGTCACCAGGTATGTCGCTAGATGCTTGATCTATCAACAAGTGAAGGCTAGTAGACAGAGACCTGCAGGACTTCTACAACCACTGGACATTCCAGAGTGGAAGTGGGAGCATATCACGATGGATTTTATGTCAGGACTGCCTCGTTCCCAAGGAGGGAAGGATGCCATCTGGGTAATAGTGGACCGACTAACCAAGTCAGCTCACTTTATCCCCTTCAAAGTTGGTTTATCCACTGAGAAATTGGCAGCATTGTACATGCGGCACATCTACCGGATTCATGGCGTACCGGTAAGCATTGTTTCTGACCGAGACACTCGTTTGACCTCACATTTTTGGAAGAGTTTGCATGACAGCTTGGGGACACAGTTGAAGTTCAGCACTGCTTATCACCCCCAGACAGATGGTCAATCAGAGAGGACGATTCAGACACTGGAAGATATGCTGCGAGCTTGTGTCTTGGAATTTGGAGGATCGTGGGAAGACCATCTGCACTTGGTAGAATTTTCTTACAACAACAGCTACCAAGCCAGTATTGGTATGACCCCATTCGAAGCTCTTTATGGACGTCGTTGCCGTACACTATTGGCATGGGACGACGTTGGTGAAAGAGTACTGCTGGGTCCAGAGATGGTGACTGACGTAGCAGAGAAGGTGAAGATTATCAGAGACAAGCTCAGGATTGCTCAAGACAGACAGAAGCACTGGGCAGACAGTGGTCGACGACCACTGGCATTTGAAGAAGGAGATAAAGTCTTCGTGAAGATTTCTCCTACCAGAGGTACTATCAGATTTGGCAGAGCTGGGAAGCTGAGTCCCAGGTACATTGGCCCGTTCGAAGTTCTGAGCCGGATTGGAGAAGTGGCGTATAGGTTAGCTCTACCAGCTAATCTAGAAGGCGTGCACAACGTCTTCCACGTTTCACAGCTCAGAGAGTATGTACCTGATGAGAACCACGTTTTGGACCATTCAGAGTTGGAGATTGGACCAAGTCTCACATTTCCAGAGAAGCCAGTGGCGATCTTGGACCGAGGCGAGAAGAAGACCAGAACCTCAGTGACTCCCATTGTTCGAGTAATGTGGAGGTATGATTCCCCACGCGAATCTACCTGGGAGCGAGAGGATGAGGTGCGGGAGAAGTACTCGTACTTGTTTGAGACCTGAGGTAATTTCTCAACCTAACTCTTTAATTTCGAGGACGAAATTTTCCAAGGAGGGAAGGTTGTGAAACCCATAATTTTAAATTACATTTTTCTCTCTAATTTTTAAATTGCTTTTTACTAGAATAATGTTAGATAATTAGTTAAAATTTATAATGTTTTTTTAAGTATAAAATTAATTTATTTTCAAAATTAATAACAAGGATTTTTGAGTGTTAGCCAGACCCGAACTCAAAAAAAAAAAAAATTTGGGCTTTAATTTTTTTTAAACAAATATTGATTAAATTGTTAAAAGAGGAAAATTATTTTAAAATCCTGTTAGTTCCAAATTCTAATTTTTATAAACCAAAAGTTTTTCATTTATTCTAAAAACCCAAAACAATTTTTTACTTGACTCTTACAAGCCATGAAGCTATTAAACCCAAGCCTTGTATATGGGCCCAACCCATATTCTTAATGGGTTGCAAAACCCTTTAACCTTTTTAACTTTATAAACCCAAACTTTGTTTAAGTGTCTACAGCACTTGTAGAGAGAGATTAATGGCTTCATTTGCTCTGTTGGTTGGAATTCCTTCAACCAAAGGAATTTCGGTTTTTTTTCCCGAAGCTTTCCAAACGCTCCGCCGCCGGTGTTTTGATGGTCGGCCACCCCTTCGCCTTCCCAAGTCCGGTAACCCCCAATTTCTACTCCTATTTAAACCCCCTCTTCTATCTCCATCTCCACTCATTTCCAAATTTTTGAGAGATTCCACCATTTCCGGTAAGATCTAGAGTTTTCCGAGGCTTCTCGGAGTCGATCCGACCCAGATCCGACCGAGCCCTGACCCCTGGGCGTACCCGACTGTCGCCGCCCCTCCCCGTGGCCACCGTCCGCTTCCCGGCGACCCACGACCGCCGGCGACAGCTCGGCCAGGCCGCCCAGCACCACCCGCTCACCGGCGTTCACCCCGGAGACCGCCCCTGTTCGTCCCGAACACTTCCGGTTCGCTGTTCGACGACGTCTTCGGGTTCCGTCTCCGCAACGTGACGTTCCCGTCGGTTTCCATTGTCGGTACACTCTGACCCAATTATTATCTTTAGTCTATGATGAACTGGTCCAACCCAATTCCAGTGGGAATTCGAAATTTCCAGCAACGTAACAATTACGTTACTATTTTTGATTCCGAAGTTTCTTCGGAAAGTCGGATTTCCGAGAACCCTTCGGAAGGAACTCTGGAGAATGATTAGATTTCTTACTTCTGAGTTTTACTATTCGATCTCGAGATTTTTGGGATTAGTTTCAGAAATTGTCCTCTTCGGAATTTTCGAATAATTGCAATTTTGGTTCTGTTGTTGATTCTGTTGGTATTTTGGGATTTTGGTATTATGCTGATATTGGTTTTTCCCTTGGGAAGTTGGTTCTGGTATTGGTTTCAGTACTGGTTGACTTGGAAAAAAAAATTATGTGGTTGTTTATATAAAATTCGGGTTTTGGAGTTATTTTGCAGGTTTACGGCACATTCCCAGTTTTTGGGTTGACCAAAAACAGAGGAGATGCTGCCGAAAATTTTGCAAAATAATAAAAATGATTTTTTTTTTTAAATGATTTTCGATATAAAAATATTATTTTAATAATAATATTTTTGGGCGACGACCTTAACGGTCACTGGGCCCCAGCGAAATGCAAACGCACCGGTTCGACCGGACGTTGAGGCAGAGTAGTTGAATGTGAAGAATGGACCAGAGTCTGAGACTCACAAATTTTTATATAATTTAAATTAGAAATTGTACTTTTGAGACTAACTATATTTTCGTCTTATTTCAATTCATGTAAATTGGGTTGTAAGGGCATAAGCCCAATTACTCATTTGCTCATGCTGGAAAATGAAATAGTTAGGATTTATTTTGTTTTCTTTTCTGGATGTCGTAGTGTAACGTAAAAAGTAGAATAATTATCTATATCTACATATTTTCATAAAGATTAGAAATTAGTGATTTTCTCACTTATTAAATAAATATTAATTTATGTACAAAATGCAAGTTTTAATAATTTAAATGAAAATTGCAAGTTTCCAAAAAAAAAGGATTAATTGATATTTCTTTGTAAATAGTAAACCATCCGATAATTGTGTTCTAATTAGAATAAAAAGGATAAAATTTATTAGGAAAGATAATAGAGATTGAAAATTAGCATACTTAGTTGGTTGAAGCAGTTTGATAAGTATAGATGCTCCATTTGTAGGATTACGAAGGCGTAACTAGCACCTTTTCGGAACATCCATCGAAGTCCAGTTTAAATCAAGGCAAGTACGGTTGTGGTTAATTGCCGTTTAATTAATATTAGAAATTTTGCATGTTAAATACACAACTGTTACACGTACTCTCTCCTAGAGTAATATACTGAATCATTGCATCGGGATAATGGGAAGTAGCGTAGTTATCTATGATCAAAGCCAAATAGTTAATGAATGTGCGAGCTTACCCCTCTTTACACGGGGTTAGGCCGGACCGTATCAATAGGATACAATTGAATCATCCTAAACCGGTCATAGATACTGCTTACTCAAATCACAATTGTTTTATAGTTGGAAATCATTGTTTCAAAATTATTTAATATTGCAAGTTTCTATTCATTATGCAAATTGTTAATTTTCATAATTGTACTTGCTCCTTTCCTGACTGGATCCCCCACACCCAATAGGTTCTATTGATGACTCAGAGCTACTGATTAGTAGTTACTACGACCCGGAGCTGTACCCTGCTGTGCTCCCAGACGAGGTCCATGGAGATGATGATGACACTTCTGCTTAGTTGGAGTTTTAGTTTATCTTTTAAATAAAATAAATGTTATGTTAAAGTTTTGGACAAGCTTTGTAATGGACAAGTTTATATTATCGTTTAATTAAATGTTGTGGCAATTATAGTTTCAAATATTGTTGATTGTACCTGCATATGGAATACAGCTTACTGCCGTCGTCTCAACAACGGTGCAGGCTGGGCATGATCCGAGTCGACCCAAGAAATTGGGATCGGGTCGTGACAGAGATGGGTAGAGTCATGCTGAATCAGCATAATCTTCCTAAATATTTTTGAGCAGAAGCTGTTAGCACAGCCTGTCACATTTTAAATAGCGTGTTAATTCGACCCATCTCGAAGAAAACACCTTATAAACTTTGGTTCGGAAGGATTCCAAACATTTCCTATTTTAAAGTTTTTGGATGTCGTTGTTTTATCCTGAATACCAAGGACAACTTGGGTAAGTTCGACTCTAAAGCAGATAAAGGAATATTTCTCGGATATGCTGCTGTAAGGGATATAGAATTTTCAATAAAAGATCTATGATTGTTGAAGAATCTATTTTGATGAGCTCAATAGTCACAGATCTAGCGACAGTGATGATGAAGGTGAACAAACAAGAACCGATAAGAGTCCTGTGGAAGATCTGACTCATAAATTTGAATCATTGAAGTTCTTACCAGATCATCCAGAGGCACTCATTATAGGTGATGTATCAAAAGGTGTAAGTACATGCTCTTCTCTTAGAGATTCTGAAATAGCACCAAATGTAGCTTTTATTTAACAAATAGAACCTAAGAATGTAGAAGATGCTTTTAATGATGAGTTTTGGATTAATGCCAAGCAAGAGGAACTTAATCAATTTGAGAGAAACCAAGTTTGAAAACTCGTTCCTAAACCTATTAGTCAATCGATAATTGGTACCAAATGGGTGTTCCGAAATAAACTAAATGAAGATGGATAAGTTCTACGCAACAAAGCACGTCTAGTGGCACATGCTTATAATCAAGAAGAAGGTATTGATTATGACGAGACATATGCTCCTATTGCTAGACTAGAAGCTATCCGCATGTTTTGTGCATTTGCATATTTTAATAATTTTAAATTATTTCAAATGGACGTAAAAAGTGCATTTTTAAACGGATTTATAAAAGAAGAAGTATTTGTGAAACAACCCCCTGGCTTTAAAGATTTTCAAAAACCTGATCACGTCTTCAAGCTTAAGAAAGCACTCTATAGACTGAAACTGGCACCTCGTGCTTGGTATGAACGCCTAAGTGCCTTCTTACTTGATAATGGTTTTTCAAAAGGAAGAGTTGATACAACTTTGTTTATCAAATTTTTAGATGATAATATTCTTCTTGTACAAATATACGTTGATGACATCATATTCGGTTCTACTAATGAAAAACTTTGTCAAGAGTTTGCTAAGTGTATGCAGAATGAATTTGAGATGAGTATGATGGGAGAGCTGAACTTCTTCGTAGGACTCCAGATCAAACAACAATCAAAAGAAATCATCAATCAAGCCAAGTATACGAAGAACATACTGAAAAAGTACGATTTCGAAAATGTAAAGCCAATCGGAACTCCAATGGCTACATCTACAAAGCTTGACACTGATGAAAGTGGCAAACCTGTCGACCATCGTAAGTATCAATGTATGATTGGTAGCTTATTATATTTAACTACTATTTGCCCTGATATTATGTTTAGTGTTTTCATTTGTGCACGATACCAGGCAAATCCTAAGTAATCACACCTAAGTGCCGTTAAGCGTATCTTTCGATACCTTAAGGGAACTTCTACAGTCGGCTTGTGGTATCCTAAAACCAAATTCTTTGACCTGATAGGTTACTCGGATACAGATTTTGCAGGATGCAAAGTAGACCAGAAAAGTACCAGCGGTACGTGTCATTTCCTAGGAAAGGCCTTAGTCTCATGGTTTAGCAAGAAATAAAATTCTGTAGCATTATCAGCTACTGAGGCTGAGTATATCGCCGCAGGACGTTGCTGTGCTCAAATTTTATGGATGAAGCAAACCCTAGAAGACTACAGTCTGCACTACACTAAGATTCCTATTTACTGTGATAATACTAGCACTATTAACTTGACTAAGAACCCTGTATGTCACTCACGCACAAAGCACATTGAAATTCGTCATCACTTTTTACGTGATCACCAACAACACGGGGACATCTGCTTAGAATATATTGACACAGATCATCAACTAGCAGACATTTTCACAAAACCACTGGCTAAAGACCGATTTAACGTTATGCGGCGAGAGCTCGGCATACTTGAATTTTCAGATTCATAATGTAGTATGTTTATTAAAAATATTTTATAATTCGAAACTCTATAATTTATTAACGGAAATTATTTTGGGTACAAGCCAAAAGGGTCCTTCTGTCATACAGGTGTAAATAGCCTGAAGCGACACGGTGTACTAGTCTTCGGACTACCGCTAGCAGGGATCCGGCCCCTACACCTAACCCAAACTAATAGAAGTTTTTAAATGAAGGAGTGTAACAGTTATAAATTCAAATTTTTAAACAAATACTGCATTTATGACATTGGGAATACAAGCAGCTGAACTCGGACCAAGTTCAGACCGAGTTCGGTCGGCACTGTGCGAATTTCCAGAACCGAACAGCCGGCCCTAGCCCTATATATATTCATCATCTTTCTTTCGTTTTTTTCACTCTTCTATCGAGAATAACCCACAAAAACTCAATAGAGCTTCTCCTCCTCCTTCTTTTCGAGCTTTCTCGGAGTCTAGTGGGCCGTCCTTTCCACCATCTTCATCCTTTATTCAAGGTATTCTACTTCCTTTCTTTTTCATCCATGGTACCCAAACATCAAAAGAGAAAGATTGATTCCTCTCAAGCAGGATCATCTTCCTCTGACTATGTTTCCACAAATGTCTTCAGTCCAGCCCGTCCTACTGGATCTGATGATTACGACTCCGGACTCTTTCCCGATCTTTGGTTTGATTCATTTTCGGGTTGTAAAATTTGTGCTGGGGCACGTGTTAACTTTAATATCTTTTCTGAGCATGCTCCCACTTTCAACCGTCTCGGTTTTCGTGATTTTTTTGAAGTTGCTGAGAATATTTATGATAATGATGTCTGTATATTTTACTGCAATTTGCAAGTAAAAGATAACGGCAACTTCTATTCTTGTGTTGCTGGGCAGGAACTAGAGTTCAATGCCACAGACCAGTGAATATTTTCATGTTCCTGATGTAGGTAAGGCTTTAGTAGATATTCACCATATCCAATTCCATGAAGGTATCACCCTTGATTCCTTCAAAGAACTTTTGTGTCACCCTAAACCTGTTCCTAGAAGAGTTTATTCCAAACATCTAAATCAAAACTTCTTGTTTGCAAAAACAAAAGTGTTCTTTATTTCATAAACTTTGTAAGAAGATTACAATAGAATTCTGGGAAAGTACAGCTATCCTTGAGCGCTGTCCTGCATGAGAAACGAACATTTTCCTCGTTCTTCGGGCTGTCAGCTGTCAGAAGATCTGATTTTCTGTCAGATAATGATGACGCGACCACGTCAGCTAGCGCGCTTGGATGTGTGCACAGTTCAGCTTGCGCAGTTGAGTTGTTGTACAATCTGTTTTCTACGCAGTTCACTTGAAAGATGCACAATTTGATTTTCTTTGCATCTTTGGTGGGTGCAACTTAATTTTTAGGACCTACAAGACCCCCTTCAAAGTTTTCAAAATTTGAAAATATTCAAAGTTTCGAAATACTTTGAATTTCGAACTTAAAATCAAGTTGCGCATATGATGCCTTAACTGCGCACTTGGAGGAATCAGCTCATAATTTCTCGGTGCAATCTGAGTTGACTGTTACTTTTGAAAAACTATAAATATTTCTCATTCTTCTTTCTGTTATTCTTTACTTGTTTCTATTTGTTCGAGAGAGAAAAAGCTCCTGTGCCATCTTCGACTCTTCTCCTTCTCCTCCGTCGACATCAATGGCCCCCAAACATTCTGCCGCCGAGAAGGGCAAAGCCCCCGCTGAGTCTTCGACTCGGGCTGCGCCCTGAATTTCTCGTCACGAAGTCGGTCACCCTGCGCTTCAAGGTAGTCGATGGACTCGATCAAAAAACCCTTTTTAGGGTTCTTTGATATTGTCGAACCTTCAAACCTTTCTCTTTTTAGAGATTTGGTTGTATTGCGCCGCCCCGTTCAGGGTTTTGGTTGCACACACACAATAGTTTTCATTTTTATGAAAACTATTTTCTTGCACAACCGGTGGAAAGCGCTGGCAAATGTTCACCACAATCTACCGACTTGCGCAAGTCTGTCCAGCACAAACTGATGCTTTGCGCAAGTTGCTCAGCGCAATCTGATGACTTGCGCAAGTAGATGTATTGGCGCAACTGGATATTTTGTGCATGTAGACTGCATTAGCGCAATCTGATGCCATGCACATAGCGCAATCTGATGCTTGCGTAATTTGCTATTTTTTTGGGACAGACTCTTTGATTTTGTATGTACTGAATTCTGTCTTTTTGTTTGATGCAGTCAACCTCAGGAAAGACCCAGAATATGAAGTCTTTGCAGGGACTTTGGCTGAGCCTGAATTTAAGGAGGATCTGTCCCATGTGACATTTTCTCAGTATGCCCTGCCATCTTCTCGACAGGCCATACTAATAGCACAAGACAATAAAACATTGCTAAGTCTGATGAACGGGCAGCCGCTGCAAACTGCTGACGCCATTACTCATAAGAAGCCTCTGTTTCTGTTTGGTGACGCTCTTGATAAGAGTTCTCAACCGAGAGCTCTAGTTGAACAGAGACTCTTTCAGAGAGGCGAGAAAAGGATACTGTTACCGGACATTTCCAAGTGCCTTCCCTTATCTCGCTATGCTCATGCGAGCTATCCCAGGAGAATGGACTGGGATATAACTCCTCTCCAGCAAGCCAGAATGGGGAACATTTGTGTGAAGAAGGGGCCGAACAACAAGGATATGTTCTATAGCTCCTCTGAGCATCACAGCTCCTTGCTCAGAGGATTGAAGCCCGGCTGCATTCCACCGGAGAACTCCTCCCTGCTGCTGCCAGTTAGAACATCGATCTTTGCGAATGAATTTGCGAAGGCTGAGGGAAGATATCCGGATCAGGACATCCGATTGACAGGTCTGGTGAATCCAGATAACAAAAGATGGAACTGCATAGCCAATTGGATATTGGCTCAGTTCGAAGAGAAGCTCAAGGAGATTGAGCTGTACCAAGTGGTATACTCTACCGTATACGGATTCCACCCCAACCCTCATCTGTTTCTCACACTGGCGGAGAAGTACAACTTTAGGACAAGGACTTTCATGACGCCCTGTGGAGAGATTGGACTGGCTCTTCATGAGATAAAGTATATCTCGAGCTTGCTAATGGGAGAATTCCCCTATGAAGAATTTGTTCCAACCAATGATGAGTTGGACCGACTTCGTCGGAAGAATGCTGATATGGTGGCCGTTTTTGAAGAACTGCTGTGCCACTATAAGATCTGCTCCTTGTATTACAAGAGTGGTTCCTCTGGCACTTGCTACTCGACAAAGTGGTTGCCCTATCTCTTCCTCAACCACATCATGGAGAAGAAGACTAAGGAGCACGATAAGTGCAACCCTAACTTCTTCAGACCACTCAGCCATAGTGAGGTGATAGGATTGATGGAGGAGAACAAGGAGATGGACATCAAGGTTGATGATGAACTTCAATATCCTCCTTTCAAGACAGGAGATATTATTGAAAGTTTCATAAGAATGGGCTATAGGCCCATGTCAGAGGAAGCCCAGCTGGCGGGTTTCCTTACCTACTGGCTTCAATGATTCGTCGTCCCTGGAGCCAGTGCCGTCGATCGCTTCCATCGCGGCGTGCTCTTTGCTGCCGTCCGTTTAGTCTTTGGCTACCGGATGGATCTGCTATCGGCGATGACTTGCAGAGTGAATGCTAGTCTCCGCCTTTTTGTTGATTCAATACTCAAGGGGAAAGGCGAGAAAGGGAACTTCCCTCGGCTGGAGCTTCCCTACACTTATTTGTTCGGATGGTTGCTTCTGCACTATCCTTCATTGATGAACCCCGATATGGGGGCGGTCAGCAGAAGCTTCTTGCGGAGATTCTCCAAGAGTAAATGGATATATACCAGTCTAAGAGATTGCAGACGTGCTCTGAATCTCGGGAAGGGGTGGAATTTCTATTGTGTTTCCCCTCCAACTAGCTATGAACATGTCTACAAATCTGGTTGATCTTGGGAGGCAGCCTTTGGGTCGTGCAGTATTTGATTGGCTGAAGACGATCCGGCCATCACACCTGGTCTACAGATTTGAAGATGAATGTTACTTGGAACCCTATCTTTCCAGCCGTTTTGCGCGCAAATTCGGCTATAACCAATTCCACGTGGGTAACGCCATAACGTGCCTGCAAGGAAAAGGTTATTTGATCGATGGCGCCCGAGCTTGGGCTTATTATAATGCTCGAGACACAAGAACAATGTTCTCGATGCCGACGAAGAGCGACCATGGCCCGCGGATGCTGTACACATATTCAATCTTCTATACATCGGCGAATACCTTTGCCGAGAACTTTAGTCTCGTCGACAGCTTCACAACAGCGGCCATATTAAAGAAGGGAGCAAGTGTTGTGTTGGCTCCTGGCAACGATGAAGAGCGTGAACCGGCCGATGCACCGTTGGAAGCTTCAAGGGAAGCCAACTTCCCAGAAGAAGTCAACGAACCATTGCGCATCTCTTTGAAGGTTGTCAAATCTCCAGCCAAGGAGAGGAAGAGGAGGATAGATGAACCTTCTTCTCCAGTTGCGAAGAAGAAGCTTGTCTTGGAATCTTCAGAAAAGGTCACCACTCAGTCGCAATCTCGGCAGCTGGCCGAGTCAATTCAGAGAGAAGAAGCGACCACCCCAACTTCTGTTTAAAGACAAAAAAATGTCATAGATGTAGAGAGTCCGGTGAGACCTCTACGTAGAAAGAAAATGGTCTTCAGAAGAAAGAAGGTAGTCACTCCTCCGAGACAAATCCTGTCATCGGTCGTGGCAAGTGCTATCGTCGGAGTTACAATATCGTCTCCTACACCCGCCCCTGAACCTGAAACTTTCAGTCCAGAGAGGAGGGATGAGGCTGTAGAGACCATGGAGGAAGCCGTGGAAAAAGAGGATGAAGTGGTGCGATCTCCTACACTTGCAGTGGAGACTACCCAGCGTCCGGCTACACCAAGAACACTTCGTGATGAAGAGGATCGATTAATGATCGATGCTCTGAACGATTGCGACTTCGGCCTGCATGATGATGTTGATCCGGCCGCCGCAACTGACAGCGAAGAAGCACCAGAAGACAGTATGAGTAATGAAGATATATCAACAGAAGCTATTGATGATACTTTAAATCCAGAAGAGGACGCTAATGTCCATGTATCCTCGGAAGCTGTTGATGATACGCTGAATCCTGAAGAGGATGTTGAGGTGCATGTGTCTCCAGAAAAGAATGCAGGTGAAGAAGTAGCACCTGAGGAAACTACTACTGCTGATCCCAAAGGTATTACATGACATTATCAACCTTCTTTTCATAGATTAAATAGCTGACATCTACATTTTTATCCATGCAGAACTTGAATCTTCCCCAGTTCCTCCCACATGCACTGATATAGTGCCAATAACGGCGATAGCTAGTGGTAGCCGACATTTTTTGGGCGGCTCTGAGGCAGGTAGTAGCCAAGTAGTAATGTCTGAGGCTACTTCTGCGAGGTTGCAACTCGTGTCAGCAGAGGATAAACTTGTCCCTGTACCTAGCAATGGTAAGATCACTCTTACTTTTGATCCTTCTTGATAGTTGCTAATAACAGCCAACTGATGGTATTTGTTTGATTTCGCAGAGGAACACCTGGGAGGGGCGACTAGCTCTACCATGGCTCCATTTTCTAGAGAGACTTCCACTCACATGTAAGAAGCTGAACGTCCATCTGCACAGGCACCTGCTGCTGCTTCGACGTCCATGGGAGTAGCTGCCACTCCTGGTGCCATTGCCACCAACAGATTCATAATCGGTTCCTTCACCAACGTTTTCTTCAATTCCCTCAGACCCTTAATAGAGAGGGTAATAGGGAAAGAATAGGTTGGTTTCATAACTGTTAGGGGTCCAACCTCCTATCTGATAGCTGCCATCAGGAGTCAAGGTGATGAAGCGCAAGCTGCTTACCTTGAACATATCTTGGATGAGTTAGAGGAATCGGTTAAGATCTACAAAGATTTGAATCGGGGGGAGGTGGAGCCTTTGGTACAGGCCGAGTTTGAGAGGATGTCACAAGAGGTTGCAGTTGCGAAGGTTGATCTCCAGATTATCTTGGACACTTTCACTGCCAAATCTTCAGAATATAACTCTCAAATAGAGATCATAGCATCTGCTGCCGAGGAGAAGGAGAAGAAAGTTGCTGAACTAAAAGCAGAATCTGCCCGTCTTCAAGAAGAGTTGGGACTTATTCAACTTGCTCTGGAGGATGAGGCCACACAACATCAAGCTACAATTCAGCAACTGGACGCCCTAACCCAAGAAAGAGATGAATATGTCACAACTCATCAAGCTGAAATCTCTCGCAGACTAGTAACCATGCCGACTTTCGACGATAAGTCTGGAATGGAGGAAGCTAGGAGACGAGTGATGGACTCTCGTGAGGAGCGAGTGCAATCTTTAAAGCAGCAGATGACTAGCTCCCGCCAGCAGAATGAGGAAGACTTTTTGTATCTTCAATTTTTGTGACATGTAATTTTGTAATGTCTTTTCATTTTGATCAATAAAAAGATATTTTTTTTGTGGCTCTATTATTTTTTGCATATCTTATTCAGATATAAATAATAGCGATAGAAAATATATTCAGAGGTGCAAGATATGATATACTTCTTGATTTTAGAAAATAATTATATTCATTATATCTGCTCAGAGGTAATGTGGACATGGCAGAATATAATTTGTTGAATATCATTATTTCAGTAGACAACTTAATCAAAGATAACGAATACATGACAAGTTGCTGATATGAACGAAAATAGATTAATCGTCAAAATGTGTGAACGAAATGAATCGTCAGGATGAACGGATGGACCGTCAAATGAATGGAATGAACGGATGAACCGTTGGATGAATGAAATGAACGGAAGAACCGTCAAATGAATGTGATGAACGGGCAAACCGTCAGATGAATGGATGAACGGGTGAACCGTCAGATGAATGTGTAATGAACGGGCGAGCCGTCAGATGAATGGAATGAACGGGCGAACCGTCGGATGAATATGTAATGAACGGGCGAGCCGTCGGATGAATGGAATGAACGGGCAAACCGTCGGATGAATGTGTAATTAACGGACGAGCCGTCAGATGAATGGATTGAACGGGCGAACCGTCGGATGAATATGTCGCTTCATTGCCTTACGAATCTCTGTCTATAAATAGAACAGAAAATCAGATGACATGATCACTTTCACTTTTCAACATAAAGATGTCGTCTGGAGATGCATCCAAGAAGGTTGAGATCGCCCCAAAGGTTGAAGCGGTTACTGAAGAACGTCCAGTCGAGCCGGCCCAGCCAAAGCAGACAGAGGTAGGCGAAGGTTCGTCTGTACCCAAGCTGCTAAGGGACATCTTGGACTTCCTTCTTGAACCAGGGATGACAGAGGAAGAAGAGGCCATGAGAATGGCTGGATGCAAATTCCTGGTGAGTTCGAGCAAGGATGTTCTCAGTTCTTTTGCCGATCATGTTTTTGAGAAGGACGGTAGTGGTCCTCGTCCCAATTTTGAGAAGGATGATAGTAACCTTCCTTGATATTATGTACTATCATTCATGATGAAAATAAAATCAAATTTTATTTATGAACTTTTCTGATGATTACAAGCAATGTCTTTTACATTTATACATAATACTTTTTGAGAAACTTTCCATTGATGGGCATCATTGCAACTCGACCATCCAGTTCTGTGAGTTGATAGGCTCCATTTGAGAAGACTTTGCTCACGATATATGGTCCTTCCCACTTTGCATCGAACTTGCCCTTGCTCATATGAGTCATAGTCATAGGACGTCTGACGGTTAGAACGAGCTCTCCTTTCTGAAAGGCTCTAACCTTAACTTTGCGATTGAAGGTCTTTGAGATGCGGGCTTGGTATAACTCAATATGTTGTTGAGCCAATAGCCGTTTATCGTCAAGCGCTTCTAATTCTTGGAGTCGAAGGAGGTCGTTGTTCTCTGTAGTGAGCTCGTTGGCGATGGCAATCCTTAAAGATAGAATTTGAAGTTCCAGGGGTAGAACTGCTTCACAGCCGTACACCAAAGAGAAGGGTGTACAGCCTGTAGGGTTACGGACCGTAGTACGATAGGCCCAAAGACATTCCCCAAGCTTTTCACTCTAGTTTCGTTTGTTAGTAGACACAAACTTCTTGAGGAGCTTGATGATAGTCTTGTTGAAAGCTTCAGCCAAGCCGTTAGCAGCAGGATTGTAAGCTGTCGAAGCGACATTGTCAATCCGATGATCATTGCAGAACCTTGTGAACTTTTGACTGATGAACTGTGGTCCGTTGTCATGAATGATTCTTCGAGGTACACCAAATCAATAGATGACATGATGTTTGACGAAGTTGATGACACTGCTAGTCTTGACTTCAGCCAAGGGTATAGCTTCGGCCCATTTGGAGAAGTAGTCGGTTATTGCCAGTATGAACCGATGTCCTCTAGAAGAAGGAGGATTGATGGGACCTATAATGTCCATGCCCCAAGCTTCAAAAGGCCAGAAAGCAGCAGTCGGATGAAGGAATTCTGATGGTTGATAATGAAATCTGCGTGGATTTGACAAGCTCGATATTTTCTCGCATATTCGATGGCATCAGATACCATAGAGGGCCAGTAGTAACCCATGCGTCGGATACAATCATGTAGTTTAGGACCGGGTTGATGTGCTCCGTAGACACTGTCATGAGCTTCACGCAATACTTGTTTCGCTTCATCACCAGCAAGACAACGTAAAAGAAGACCGTCATAAGTCCGTCGATAGAGAGTTTTGGTGGTCTGATTATAGTAGAATCGCAGAGATCGTCGATGAATACTCGTAGCCTCCTTGGGGTCTTCAGGAAGTATATCATGAACTACGAAGTCGATGAAGGGAGCTCTCCAATCTTCACTAATAACATTGGTTTCAGTAAGATTTCTGAACTCAATATTACGATTGTTTTCGATGCAAAACAATTCCCGATTAGAGACAAACACCACCTGCTGTCTTTTGATAGGGATGGCTAAGACTGCTGCAAGATTAGCTAAAGCATCGGCCTCAGTATTGCAAGCTCGACGGACATATTCGATGAAGAAGGCTTTGAATAATGTAGCCATGTTGATTACCGCTTCATAGTAAGGCACTAGATCTTGATGGCAAGCTTCAGAGGTTCCTCTAACCTGGTTAACAACCAGCTTGGAGTCACCATAAACTTCAAGATATTCGATGTCCAGTTGTGTAGCTAACTGAAGACCAATGAGTAGAGCGTTATATTTTGCTACGTTGTTGGAGCAAGGTTCATCTAAGGAGTAGGCTCTTTGAATAGCTGACCCGTCTGGAGAAACAAGGACAACTCTAACTCCTGCGACAATGGCACCATTGGATCCAATTCTGGACGCACCGTCAAAGAATAGACGCCAAGTAGAAAATTCTTCGGAGATCATATTTGATTCCAATGTCTCGTCTGAAATTTCATCATAAAGTTTGGATGTCTCTGGAACAGGATGAGCTGCTAAGAAGTCTGCCAGTGCTTGACCTTTAACAGACTTTTGTGGAACATATACCATGTCATATTGGGCTAGCAGAATGGTCCATGTAGCCAGCTGAGAATTGAGTGTGCTAGGCTTCTTCATCAATACACAAAGAGGATTAACTCGGGATATGACATGAATAGTTTGGCCAATGATGTAATGCCTCGTCTTTTGAACAGCGAACATAAGAGCTAGGCATTCTTTTTCGACCGGACTATAACGGTGTTCAGCACCAATCATAGTACGACTGAGGGAATAGATGGCTTGTTCATGGCCTTCTTTGTTCTTTTGGGCAAGTAAAGCACCCAATGAATGATCCATAGCACGGACATACATTAAGAATGGTATGCCAGAGATCGGTGGCACCAAGACTGGTGGGTTCATGAGATATCGCTTTATGTCGCCAAATGCTCGTTGACATTCTTCGGTCCAAATAAAAGATACACCCCTCTTCATTAGTTGAGTAAATGGTCTGCAGCGTCCAGACAGATTCGAAATGAACCTCCTGATGTACGCAAGTCGACCCTGGAATCCTCGTAGCTCTTTCAGGTTGCGTGGAGGACGCATCTCTTGAATGGCTTTGATCTTCTCGGGATCCACGTGTATACCCTTAGAGGTAATGACGAAGCCGAGAAATTTGCCACTAGAGACACCCAAGAATGACTTAGTGGGATTCATTTTGAGTTGATGTTGGCGCATGAGATTGAAGATTGTTCTCAAGTCTTGGATGTGATCTTCCTTTAGACGACTTTTGACAGCAATATCGTCAACATAGCATTCGACAGTCTTGCGAAGATGATCTCAAAAAATGGTACTCATGACTCGTTGGTAAGTTGCACCAGCGTTCTTGAGACCAAATAGCATTACGGTATAGAAGTAGACTCCGCGAGGAGTGCGAAAAGAAGTATGTTTTTCATCTTCAGGATTCATTCGAATCTGATTGTATCCGGAGAATCCATCTATGAAAGATATCCTTTCGAACCCACAGGTGTTGTCAATCATGACGTCCGTGATAGGGAGAGGAAATTCATCTTTTGGATATGCTTCATTAAGATCCCGAAAGTCGATGCAAACTCAAACTTTTCCGGTTTTCTTTAAAACTGGAACGACATTGGCTACCAAATCTGGATGTTGTTCTTCTCGGATAAAGCCACAAGCGATAAGCTTCTTGACTTCATCGTCGATTGCATCCATCATTTCTGGCTTGATGTACCGTTGTTGCTGTTTGACCGATTTTGCATTAGGCAGGATATTCAATTTGTGAGTAGCAACTTTGGATCTAGACCTGGCATGTGTTCATAGCTCCAGGAAAGACATCAATATATTCTTGAATAAGAAGAATTAATTCTTGCTTATCTGCCTCTGGAAGGTTCTTACTGATGAATAGTGGACGAGGTGACCCGCTCTCTCCTACATCAATTTGAACCAATTGATCTTCGGTAGGAGGTTCTCGTTGTTTGAATCGGAGTTCCCATTGGGTATCCATTCGTTGAGCCCAAGGATCTGTTTCAGGATTTTCTTTAATATCCTCGTCATAGCCTTCTGGAAGTTCAACGGAGACCATGTTAGAAGATACGATCATTCGATAAACTTGACCGATGCTGGTGTCAGAATCCTATGATCTGGAATCAGAAGAGTTAGAGCGCTCCTCGCACTCGGATTCGGAGACTGCTGGGGATAATACCGAAGGTGAAGTATATCCGAGACCTCTTTTGGTCCTGCTATAGTACATCTCTGATTTTCCTTTCGGAACAGCCGTACGGATAGGAGTTCTTCTACCCTTACCGTAGTTGAGGCAATTCTTGAAGTCATAACCCATCTTTCGGATGATGTCTTTTGATTGTTGACTGTAACGACGGAGTTGAAGATGCCCTGTATAGTTACTTTTGCTATCATCCGTATAACTGAATTTTTGTTCCGGTCCTTTACTAAAAAGTATTGGACTCTCACCTCTCTTTTGAAAAGGGACAACAAAGTATGAATCATCTGGGTGTTCGAGTAAGACTTCTGTTTGAAGAGACTGTACAACTCCTATTGTAAACGACTGAAAGCTATCTAACATATCCAAATAGCACTTCGCATGGGAGATGCTTTTTCATTTATTTGTACATCTGTATTTGCAATAGGACCTTTAACCTTAGCAGGCTTGGTCAGATTGATTACAAGAGGGGGAGAAGAAGAGCGTGGAGGAGGATTGGACTTGTTACGACGGAGGTCGATAACAAGCGGCTTAGAGGAGATGAGCTCCCTTTTTTCCTTGTTATGAGATAAATCAATAACAAGTGGCTCAGAAGAGGTGAGCTGCCTTTTTTCCTTGTTACGACGTAAGTCGATAACAAGTGGCTCAGAAGAGGTGAGCTCTCTTTGATCCTGACCAGCATCAGTTGGTTGCTTCTGGACTGGCAAGTGAATAGCCAATGGTTTAGAGGATTGAGGACGAGAAACACGCCCATTGACAGGTATGATGAGAGTGTCATTAGGCACTGCTTCTTGTTCTTCTTCAGTGTCCAAAGACAATACTACTTTCATGAACTCATCCTTGTACATACGAGCATCGTTGCAGTATGCTTCGACACCTTTGAAAGGATAGAGATCAGCAACCTCTTTTTGAACCTCTCCATTGTCATCGACATATTTGAAACATTGATGGAGAGTCGAAGGAACAATGTTATGTTCATGCAGGAATGGTCTCCCCAACAGAGCATTGTAAGAACAACCATGGTTGTCAATGAAGTAGAAGGTCACCTTTGTGCGGAGATTGCCTATTTGGAGTTTTAGGTGAATCTTGCCTAGAGCTTCACTTCTTCCCTGATTGAATCCCAGGATGGTGGTGATTGTACTGGAAAGACTATGTACTGGGATCTTCAGTGCATCTAACATTGTCTTCGGCATGATACTGAGGACAGACCCTGGATCTATCAGAATACGATCGACTTTCATCGAGTCGACATATCCTGTATAGTATAGAGGACGGTCATGCCTATTGTCTTCCATCAGCATGTCATCCTGTGTGAAGGTAATATTTGGAATTAATTCCAACACACTGTGACAATGGAGGCAAGAGACTGGCTCTGCCTTCGGCTTCTTTAGAAGGGTTAGACAGGTTTCTGCCTGCATGAGAGCTTCACTCAAAGTTTCTCGAGTCTCTTTGGAGAGGCGCAAGAGCTCGAAGATTGACAGCCTGGCCGGTGTATTGGCTAGTTGAGCCAAGATATCAAAGTTGTAAGGCTTTTCAAGTCGAGAAGGAGATGACTTCTTCAAAAGTTTGTCGAAGCGGACTTGTTGTTTGCCTTTGTCGGCTACCGTCGGCTTGGGAGGAGTAGGTTCTACAACCGGTGAGGAGGCAGCAGGAATATCCTCAGTAGAAGCAGGTTGCACTGGAGCAGACTCAGAAGAAGAAGCAGGATTTTCTTGAGTCTCGGGATACTCCCTTAGATAGGCTTTTCCTGATCTGGTGCCCAGCAGGATTTCCTCTTCAACTATGGGGTCAAAAGATACCATATTGCAGGTCTTTGTTTTGCCCTTGGAGCGTTCTTTCTTCTTGGAGGAAGAGGGAACTTCGAACTCTGAAGCAAGATCAGGGTGAATCCACATAATCTCGCCATTATCAAGAGATAAGGGGACGAGACCTCCACTTCGTGGAGGAGGAAGATTCTCGATCTCAAGAGTAGCTTTGGGGATAGGGATGACACCGTGTTGTACCATCTGTGGAGGAAAGTTACCGAACTGAACTGAGACCATGTTTGCGGTAACCGTCTTCTCGTCTTGCTGCAGAGTGACAACACCAGCGTTGACTAGCTCTTGAATTTTGCCTTTGAGCACATAACATGCTCGAGTAGGATGCCCAATGAACCTGTGATAGACACAGTATTTGGGATGATCAGTCTTACCGACCTCATCAGGCTTCTTTGGGTCTGGGAGTTGGAGCTTATTGCTTTTGATCAAGCAATCAAAGATGCTCACGGTGTTATTCTCATCAAAGGAATACTCTACTTTCGGACGAGGTTCTCTTGGTAGAGGTACAGAAGGAGTAGAAGCAGACGTAGGTGGAGCTACGTTGACCGCCAGAGATTCTTTGTTCTTCAAGTTGATGTTTAAAGTTTCTTTTCCCTTGCGGTTGTTTTGGCGATTACCACCACCCGATGTCTGATGTTCATCCCGGTCGGGGTTAGACATGTGTACCCCTAGCTGTTTAAATTTGTCAGCGCTAACTTCAGCTGCTTTAGCGTTGACAATGAAGGATGGCCAGTCTTGGAACTGAGTTGACCCCATCCACATGCTGATAATAGGCAAAAGATTTGCCTTACAGGTGTCTATGGTCACAGCGGCCGGAGTTCCAGGAGGCATTTTTAAAGCTTCTCGACGGAACCTTTCAATGAAACTCTCAGCAGTTTTATTATGTCTTTGTTTAATTTTATTAAGGGCTGACATGGTCATGTCGTTGATCCCCTCATAGAATCGTTCCAAGAAGATTTGTTTTAGACCATAGAAAGAAGTGATACAGCCATCGGGCAAGCTTCTGTACCAATCGTATGCTACACCGGCTAAATAGCCGACGAATACCCTGGTAGGAAGAGCGTCATTTGGCTGAAGTTGGACAGTCATTACCTCAAGGTGGTTAATGAACTGACTAGGAGAAGTGCTGCCATCAAACAGAGAGATTGTTGGAATCTTGTACTTTAGAGGAAATGGGACTTCCTTCCATTCAACTGGGTATGGTTGTTTGATCCCCAACCTCTGTAAGTTGTCCTTCTCTTTGAAGGCCTCGAATTGAGTGCGCATGAGTTTGACAGCTTCATTAGCATCCTCCAATAATGTAGAAAGAGCAGGCTGAATCAGGGTGTTAGGGGAAGGAACAGCGTGGTAAGCACTACCTCCAGCACCTGACTGACTGGGTGTAGGTTGAATCTGTATGGGAGGTACTTGAGGAGATGCTATCCCCAGCTCTGTATTGACAGGCTCCGACGATGCTATGATCTCAGGATTTGCAACAGGTACATTCGGTGGTACTGTATGTTGGGCCACGATGATAGAATGCATACTTGTAACCATTTCGGCCATGGTCTTCAACTTGTCTTCTAGTGCAGCTATTCGCTGTTCTTGACTTGCTGAACTGGAAGCATCTGGGTCTTCAGTGACAACGTAAGCTGTCACTTCTCTAGGTACAGTGGAGGACACTGTCTGTTCAGAATATTTGTTGTATGCATCATAATCAGAGAAAGAATCATCTCCTGAGTAAGAAAGAGGGAGATGACCGGAAGGATCTTGGAGAAGATTCCTTTGACCGATTGTATCTCGGCTTCGGGATCTGGTATGTCGAAATACTCCTTCGGAAGATTCTTAGAGTAGATCTAAATACCGCTGGCTGGGCTTGCGAGGCATGCCATGCTTGGAGCACTTTCTACCCCCAGTGTCTCGGGAAGTCATGTTGACGGAAGCGTACAAAACTTCGTCTTCATCTTCTGACATTGGTTCAGACGTTGCAAAATTCAAACGATCGAAGACAGATCGTTTTGTTGTCTGACAACAACACTTGATGACAACCTTATGATTACAATGGTGTCCAAGTGATTGAACTAGAGGTGTTGAGATGTTGTCCCATTTTTGTTTGAGGTGTTCTCGGAGATCAGGAAAAATGACAGGACGAGAAGAAGTTCGAGGGATATGTTCTTTGACAACATTCGGAACATGGTTCCGGTTCTTCAGATGTTTTGTCCCTTGAGTGTATAGGGAAGTACTCATTTCATTAGCATAGGTGTCAGGATTTTTGATCCTGGAAGTTTGCCTCTGATGTTGGTTGGTCTTCGGCATTGGCTGTTTACGTTTCGTCGAAGTTGGCCTATTAAGATAAGTTCTTAGATCAGCAAATTCACCCCCAGGGGTTTCTGTCTGAGACACCAACAACTTTCCCTGTCTTGAGCGGGATATCCTGAGAGTTGGGAGATCTTGGAATTCTGCTACCGGAGTAGGCAGAATACCTCTTTGATCAGTATACTTTCCTTTTGCAAGGAGGGAAGAACTCTTGTTTGAGAGAGTCCTTGTACTGACTGGTGTCGGAGCACGTTCAGATTGATCTTTTACGGTAAAAACCGAGGAAGACTGAGAAAAGACCAAAGGGCCTTTTCCTTTATTTTGTAAGGAAGGGTTAGCTAAAGAGCGTTTCCCTCTGTTGTCTTCCAAGTCGTAGAACGAGGAAGCTTGAGAAAAGACCAACGGGCCTTTTTCTTTGTTCTGAGGCGGAGAAGGAATAGTCAACAGACTACCCCCAGTGGATTGCGCTGGAGCAACAGGGTGCTTGGAAAGAGGAGCAGAATTTTTCCCTTTGCTGTGAGAAGAAGAGAGATTAGCCAAAGGGCTGTCCCTCTTAGACTGCGCTGGCACAGTTTGCACAGGGGTTGAAGTGCCAGTAGGTACTTTGGCTGGTTGCGCAAGAGAAGCTTTGACATATGGCCTTTTGGCCACAGTCACAGCAGATTGTGCAGCGGGGGTCTTGACTTCAGAGTGCTTGAGTTGCATTCTGGTTGCTGGAGTGGTGGACTGCGCAGGCAGAGTTGCAGCTAACTGCGCCAGGGGAAGAGGAGTCTTGCACTTTGACAGAGCAGCATAGGAAGTGGTTTATGCACTGGCAAGGGGAGCAGCATACTGCGCATGGGCAGTAGAGGCAGCAGACTGCACAGCAGTTTTGGGAGCAGAGACAGCAGACTGCACAGCAGAGACTGCAGGCTGCACAGAGGGTTGTGCAGAGGACTTTGGAGTTCACACTGAACAGACTTTGCTCTTGGCAGAAGTCGCAGTGCGACGAGTAGTCCCGGAGTTGATCATCGCCTCGTAGGCCGTCTGGTTGACCTTTACAACCAGCGTCTACTGCGTCTTTCTGATAGACGCAACGTCACATTGAGTTGTCACTTCCTCGTCGGAGGAGAAAGTCGTCCCCAGCAGAGTCGCCATTTTGTTTGCAAAAACAAAAGTGTTCTTTATTTCACAAACTTTGTAAGAAGATTACAATAGAATTCTGGGAAAGTACAACTATAGGAATCCGATCTGAAGACGATCGCTTTATCCTTTGGACGATGTGAACTTTGAAGACGGTAGCCTCTGAAGAATGCAGCAGCACTTTGGCAAGAACTCCCGATCTCTGGTGATGATCTGATGTTGATTCTGATTTTCTGATTATTTTTGATCTGTCCCCTGATAATGAAAGACTTGAAACTCTATTTATAGAGTTCTAGAAATAACTAATTTTTAGTTATTCTGGATTACGCAGGATGGATTGCGCAGACATTGGACTGCGCAAGCAGCGAACTGCGCTGGGTGTTATTCGATCGTGGACCAACTGTATGAGACGCGTGGCATTGTTTGATTGAAATGTGCTTGGTCATGTACAGACGGTTGCCACGTGGTGAGCAATTGATGGCATATAAGCAACGTGTAAATTGTCTGTTGTCTTGATGGAGTGCGCCACATGAACTGCACTGGCTTCAGACTGCGCTGGGATTGAACTGCGCTGCAGGGAACATGGCAGACTGCGCTTCGATTGGGTTGATAGCTTGCGCTGGCTGTACAGCTGTCCTCGAGCGCTGTGCTGTACGAGAAACGAACAGTTTCCTCGTTCTTCGGGCTGTCAGCTGTCAGAAGATCTGATTTTCTGTCAGATAATGGTGACGCGGCCACGTCAGCTAGCACGCTTGGATGTGTGCGCAGTTCAGCTTGCGCAGTTGAGTTGTTGCACAATCTGTTTCCTGCGCAGTTCACTTGAAGGATGCACAATTTGATTTTCTTTGCTTGTTTGGTGTGTGCAACTTGATTTTTAGGACCTACACTTCTATGAACTCCACAGGTTTATATTTTCTGTTCTTCTTCTTCCAAAGAAGGGATCTTCTGATGAGATTACCTTCATAGAATTATTAGCCATGTACCATATTCATTTTGGTATTCCCTTTTCTGGTCCAAAACTGTTATGGCATGGATGCTTAACTGCAGAAATGTGGGACGCAACCTTGTCTACCCTATGCACTTGGCTTCCATCTTCAGTAGGTTTGAATTTGATCTTCAAACCTGTCCTTACTCCTCCACTGCCATTGAACTCAGTAGGTCTAGGTTATATCCTACTCCTCTTTTGCCTCATAGTGCTGAACCTGTTCACGATGATCATCCCGAGGCTCCTCCTGCTGCTGCTGCTCCAGCCCCTGCTCCGGGTTTTGACCCTGGCTTCTATCAGCGCTTTGATGATTTCGTTGCCCTTTCAGCGCAACGACATCAAGGCTATCTTGATTCTGAGTTCTGCCATATCACCCAGGCTCAGGTGTTGCGGAACAGCCTTGCTGATATTCACTGGAGTTGAGTTAGTGGTTATTTTGGACTTGAGTTAGTGGTTATTTTGGATGTGATGAGGACTTGAGTTAGTGGTTATTTTGGATGTAGTCTAATAGATGATGATCTTATGTAGTTTTTTTGTGTCTAAACTTTACAATTAGACATTTATTAGCAGTTTGTGATGGTTGTATCTTTCATTTTGTATGACATTTCAGTATTTAACTTCTAGTTATTTTTGCTATGCACTTATTATTTGTGGCAATGTTGTTATTTGTGGTTATCTCTTTAGTATCACTTTGTCTTTTGATGAACATTTTTGGCTTCACACTTTACGGGGGAGCCAAAACAATTTTTTTCATTGACAAAGGGGGAGAAAAAGAGCGATACCAAAAATCAAAGAAAGAGCACCACCACGATTTATTTTTTTAGGTATTTTTATTTTGTTCTATTTAGATATATTTTGGTATAGACTCAAGTTTGTCAATTATCAAAATGGGGGAGATTGTTGGCCCATTCTATGGTCACATCCGATTTTAATAATCGACAGTACCTTAAGTCAATGCACAAAATATACGAACTGCTGCTAATCATTTCAGGTCTAGTAAAATCAATATCAAAAAGCGTACTACTACATCAGCAAGCATGCGATTCGTCATTCTGGAGCTCATTTTTATTGGAATCAGTTCGAGTCATTTTATAATTTATTATGTATTTTATCTTTATTAAGTCTAGGATATAAATTGTAAGATCAACTGAATTCTACTGGCTTAGGTTAATCATAGTCCACTCTCCTATACAGCCTACCCATCCAAAGTCTACCTACCAAAAATATCATTCACCTTCTGCAACAAATTTGACAAATATTTTACATTTATACTGAGACAGAACTCAAGCCGAGTTCGGTCCGAGTTTGGTCTGAACTCTGACCGAGTTCGGTCAGTTTGAATTTAAATATTTGTTGCCTTCAAATCTGCATACAATGTTCGTTTGCAAAATCTTTACATCAGAACTCTGCCCGAATTCTGTCCGAGTTCAGTCCTCGAAAATACCTATAAATAGAAGAGAATTTCTCATTCCAAATCACTGAATCAATTCATCTTCTCTTTTCTCTTTAATAAGTGTTTTCATTTGATCGAAAGCTTTCATATTTCACCTACACATCTCTTAGCCAAAAGCCAGTAATATCTATTTGATCTAGAGTCTTTTGATTCTCAAGAGTTGTAAAGAGGTTGTTCAAAGTTCAGAAACTATCTCTGTTGTGGAGCCGGTCGTGCGCTCGTCACCATGCACGGTGTTGTGAAGTCGGTCGTGCACTTGTCACCAAGCACGGTGTTGTAAGAGACTGTAAGCTCTCAATTAGCTTGTGTCTTAGTGAATTAACATCGAGCAAGAGTACTCGAGACTGGATTAGTCCTCTCAGAGGGATACCAATATACATCGCTGTATCACTGAGTTTGATCTCTCTATCTCTTGCTATATTTATTTACTCTCTTATTCACTGCCATAGTTATCTGCTTTTAATTTTTAAATTGGTGATTATTTTCCGCTGCACTCGCACTCACTCTATTCACCCCCCTCTAGAGGTGCTCAACGGTCCTACATTGCCAGGATAGATATTTTGATGAGACATTACCCTTAGTGCCAGTAGAGGATTTACATCCTTCTTAGACTGTTAGATAGGTTTGACTGGACTGCGCTCCAGCTAGTATTGAGACTTATGTTATATGTTATATTTTGGATTATTGTGTTATATCTTTAACGCTAAACTGTGTTGTGACTTCGTACCTTTTTCAGTTCATATATTTCCATCATATCTTTATGATATTCGTGCCTATCTTTCTTAGATGTCTTGTGATTGAGTTGAGATTATATACCTCCGTACGGAGATGATAGGTACATATATATTGTGTCTAGATGCTATACTTTCTAGTAGACCTATACAACGTTCTACCATCGATTCTGCGGCGTTGGCTGGACATACTCACGTGCTCGTGCCCCTAATCAGGGTGCGGGTCGTGATACTTTGTCCCAATATTCATTATCAAATTTAATAAATTAACAATAATGAAATTTGTTGATAAAGAAGGAGTGAATTAGTGAATATATCAATAACTTCTTTGTTCTTTTTTTGAAAGAGAAGGAGAGGGAGCCATCGGGATCCAGAAGAATTGAAAAGGGGTCTTCTCTAAAATCTCTCCCTAGAGAAGGAGGGCATCTTTGCGTTTGTAGGGAAGACGGGTTTACGATAATGTAATAGTCCTACTGGGTCTGATCGGCAAGGCAGAAGATGTTGGGACTGCCAGCGGGAGCGACTGTTCTGACGTTCGGTCGCGCGGAGATGCGTCGTCGAGGAGCCCGACACTCAGGACAGTCGACTGTAGCCACTGCGCTCAATGCTAAGGGTAGCTCATTCTGGGGACGGGGTGCTGCACCTTTACCACTATGCTCGACGCCAAGGCTCATGTCGGTAATGGGACACTGTGCTTAGGGCGTGGCAGAGAGGACCAGTCGGCCTCTGTAACTCCACTTCCCAGTTTCTTAAATAAACAATTTTGATTTCTAAATTTCATATAATTGTTATTACTAGTCTAAATAATAGATTAGTTTTCATTTAAATTGATAATCTATTTTGGAGGGAAATTTAGAGCAGGATTTCGAATTTCAAAAGTTGTTACAAACTTTTTAGAGTGGTCCCCACTCAACTTATTTTTCCCTAGCTGTTTTTCTGATTTTCTGTAAATAGTGGAAAGGGGCAGGGTTATTTTGAAAGATTAATGAAATGGAGGGACTCAGGTAGAAAGGAGTAGTAGCGGGGAGGCCTTTTTGAAAGTTTACCAAATCTTTCCTTTAAAATCAATTGATTCTGGAGAGAGAGAGAGCTAAGCCATTAATACTTCTCTCTGTCTTTCGAACTCCCGAGTGCTCTCGAGTGTCTCGAGTCCCCATAATTTCTCGAGTCCTCCGCTCCTTTCTACTGACGGCGACGACAACGACGCGGCGACCGACGACTCCGGCGATGGCTTTGATGATGACGGTGACCGAGCTCTTCGGCGGAGAGTGAAGGCACAGCTCGACCGCATCAGTCTCAGCGACGACGAGGCCGTCCACACGAGCGCTTCTCGGCGAGGTTCTGACTCCGGTGATCTAGAGGCGGTACCTCTTCACTTCGACTCAGCAGCAGGATCTCGTCGACTCACTGATTCCGGTGAACAGATCGTTCACTTCGCGAAATCGTAGGTAAATCAACCTATTTCCCTAGCGAATTCTTTGTCCTCCAAAACTCTAATTGATGAATTCTTTCCAGATCTGAACTGATCGATCCAGTTCTCAAGCAAACAGGAGCATCGACCTGTTGGAGCACTTGACCTAGTTCTTGGTGAGTTGATCTTTGATTTCCTTCTAGATCTAGAATATGAATCGATCTCTCTGGATAAATTGTTTAGTTGACCGAATAATTTTTCGATCTATATTTTCTTTAGTTATTGCTGACCTGATTTCGAATTGAGAATCTGTGAGAAGAATCGAGATCGAATCCAGTAGGTTTTGTTTGATCCTTGTTTGAGTGTGTGATCCTTTTCCTTTTTCTGGAAGAATAGCTAAATTGTTCTTGCAATTCTTCGTACTGTTCTTAATACAGGCCACTCTCGGGAAGGACTTGTGTTAGGTTGTTGTGTTCGTAGCTATCAACAGCAATCATCAGGTATTTTCTATTCCAAACTTCTTTAGAATTTTTGCTGGGAATTTTAGGAATGTAATCTTGTGTTTTGGGTGTTGTTTCATGTGTCGTGTTTTCGTGTCTACTTCTATTGCTGATGAATCGAATTGTGTCCGAGGGAGGCGTGGGTTCGTGTTCATTGATCGTGAGTTCGTGATTCTTGTTCGTGGTTCATACCTATGTGCGTGGTGTTCGTGTCCCTCTTGCTCGTGTCAGACTAAGATTTCGACCGTGTCCAGTTGATTGGGGTGTTGGATGCAGTGGCAATTTCCTTATTTTTATGGATTTGATTTGAGTGTATATTCATTTCTATTTGGCATGTTCTTTCTTATTTATATTTGTTCCAGTTTTGTAATATTTATAAGTTGTGTTGGGTGGAAGAGTATATTTCTTCTCTATTCTTTTTCCTTCGAAATCTATGTTGTGGCAGTGAGAACTGGGATTGAGAGTTGAGTTATTTGATTGTCATTTTTCTGTTGACAGTGAAGAGTTTGGAGTTGAGTTCATTGGCAGAATCTGGGTATGGATTGTATAGGAAACCAGTCTATAGATCTCTCTGTCAAACCTATTGATTGTTCACCTATTTTTGTACAGTCGAAGTAAGATGCAGGAAATTTGCTTAGGGTTGCAAGGGGTTCCTAGGAATTTATGTGTATAACTTCTTGGGTTGCTTTACAAATTTTGCTATGATAGCTACAAGTCATGAATTAAATTAAGTTGTGATTGGTTCATGTGAGCCTAGTTGATTCCTATTAGTCACTGAATGGAGGACTGATGTTTGCAATCAGCTTCCTATTGAAGACTGATTATATCAATCTTTCCAGGATTAGAATTTTTCCTAAACCTGGGAAATGGAGTATGCAACCTGAGGTTTGAAATCTTAGACTTAAAACTGAGATAGGAATTCAGAACTTGAAAGAAGTTCAAGGCAAATGCAGTAATTCTAAGTTGTAATCTTTTTAATATAATAAGTTTGTGATATTCATATAATTGAGTTCTCATCAACTCATGTTATAAGAGCATTGTCTTGACTAAATGAAGGGACTGGAAATAATGTATAATTATCCCTAGATTTATTTTTCAAAACAAATGTTGATAATTTTTTATAGTATAGTGGTAGAAGTCTAATGATGGATAAAGGGCTTAAACCCAATATCATAGTGTAGTTGGCATGTTAGAATTATAAAACACCAATTAGATCTTGATTAGTTTTTAACCCACTTGTACAAATTATAAATTCAGGAAGACATCCAGTTCCTGATTACCAGTACTTTCCGGAGCCAGGCAAGTACTCTTCTATTGTCTTGTACATTTACATTCCTGTACCCTTTTCTTGTGACACTGTCTTAGCACGACATCATGTATCCCTGTATTCTGGTACTCTTGCTCTTGTACTTGTTAGTGTTGGGTGGGGAAATACACTAGTCATGTGACCAATCTCGGTTACTATATTCCTGTACCTAGCTTAGGCCTCGCACTGTGCACGCGGGTCCTAAGTCGTACCTTATTCATGTACTCCTGTACATGTACTCACCCCAGCCGGTCACATGGCCTAGATGTATTTCGATATTGTGCACATCATGTCTGGTACTGCAGGATTATAGTTCCATTCATGTACATTACATTCCTGTACTTTACATTCCTGTACGTTACATTTCCTGTACCTTATATTTCATGTACTATATATCATGTACTCATTTTCTGTACTATTTTCCTGTATTTACCTGTCCATTCCTGTAGTTTCATTTCTTGTACTCTTGTATCCATTTCATGTTCATGTTTCATTACCTAGAATTGTACTTTGCTCCGCTCCTGAATAGGATATGTTGCAGGTGAGTTGGAGGCCCTGTGCGACACCTATTATAGACAGGATGTTGCCATTATTGCTGAGCCAGCTGGAGATGTGTTGGACTTAGAGGCCGCAGAGGCCTAGTACCTTTCCTTTATGTCATTTTACTATTTTGAGACTTAGTCAGACATTTGACATTTCTGGATGAATGTAATAAAACACATAGACTTGTACAATTTCTGGGATTTCGTTTATAGATGCTGTGATGTTATCTCACTTTCCTGATTACTTGTTACTTTCCCTAGATTGGTACAGCTTACTTTGTTGTGTCTAACAACAAAGGCTGGGCGTGTCCGACTCGTGTCCGATTATTCGGGAGCGGGTCGTGACATTTTTTTAGTGGTGGCCCATGCAGGTCTATCCTAATGGTACCTAGGTCTTAGTGTACTATTGGGGGACTTGATTTACACTAGGGAAACTTGAATCACTGCATAGGAAAACGGGCATATCGGGTACATATGGTTATTATATAAACATTTATATTTTTCTGGTAGGTTAGGTTTTTATCAATCATGAAGTTTTCTTTTGATGCAGGATGTTCGCTACGAGGAAGACTGCAGATCAGTCTGGAGTTGCAGGCAGTTCTGGAGTTGCTGGGGGTTCAGAGCAGGCCGCACCGGATGTTCAGGCAGATCAGCTTTCGCCAGCGCCTCCTATCTTCCCATCGCTGCCTCCGACGATGATGTTCGATGGCACCCAGGTGATGGCGATGTTTCAGCACTTTCTGGAGGCCCAGAACCATCAGGCAGCGCAGTTCAGAGCGATTGTCGTTGACGCACTTAGGACCAGAGAGCTGGCAGCACTAGCTCCAGCACCAGCTCCAGCAGCAGTTCCAGCGCCACGAGGACCGAGACCAGGGACAGCCAAGGAGTACCAGAACCTTTGCCCGATGGACTTCTAGGGCGACGAGGGGATCATCTATGCAGATGAGTGGCTGGGGAATGCAGAGAGGACCTTGGGCATGGCACATATTCCAGAGGACCAAAAGGTGGCGGTGGCTAGCATGCGACTCTTCGACTTGGCCAGAGCTTGGTACCGGGAGGACCCCCAGTTTGCAGAGCCCCAGGTGTCTTGGACAGATTTCAAAACTCTGTTCAAGGAGAAATTCTTTCCAGAGGTGGAGAGGGATGAGCTGAGGATGCAGTTCGAGGCGCTGCAGCAGGGGACGATGACCGTGACGCAGTACACTGCAGAGTTTTCTTGGCTCAGCAGGTTCGCTGAAAGCCTAGTTAGAGAGCCAGAGGACAGGGCCTGGAGATTCAAGAAGGGTCTCCCCAGGAAGCTGCGACATGTGGTGGCGATTAGCCAGGCGACTACCTACTCTAGCATCCTTAAGATCGCCCAGGCAGTTGAGAAGGAGGCAGACCCAAGGCTGAAGAGGGACCGAGACGTGGGCAGCAGCAGTTTCCAGACACTAGTGAAGAGGGTCCAGACTCAGACTCAGGCGAGACCTCAGCAGCCGGCACAGCAGCAGCATCGACCAGCCAGAGCTCCTGCACATCAACATCAGAGGCAGCAGCAGGGGATTACTTGCACATTCTGCTATCGGCCGGGACACCGCTTCGACGAGTGCCGCAAGAGGCTCGGACTCTGCTTATTCTGCGGATCAGACACGCACCAGATGAAGGACTGCCCACAGGCTGCAGCTAGATTGACTGGAGGACCGAGAGGAGCTGGAGGACCACCACCTGTACCACCCAGAGCTCTACCAGCTGTACCACAGAGGGGACCAGCTTTACCCACTCAGCAGCAGCAGTTTGCACAGCGTCAGCAGAGGAGAGGACAGCAGCAGGGACGTGCTTACGTCATGGCGGCAGTTGAGGAGGATGAGGCAGTACCGGATGTGATCACAGGTTCTATACTTTTACATTCTTTCCTTGCCATTGCATTATTTGATTCTGGAGCCACACATAGCTTTGTATCATATGAGTTTCTACACAGACACGGCTTCACACCCTAGCCCACTAGGAAGAACTGTCGGATTATGACAGGAGGAGGGTTGGTGCCAGTGAGTGAGATGGTGGAATGCCCTATCACTATTGCTGGGAGAGAGATTAGAGCTCGACTTCTAGTGATGCCACTGCCCGGATTTGATATAGTCCTCGGCATCGACTGGATGAGCGAGCAGTTTGCCGTAATAGACTTCCATGAAGGGAAGGTGATCTTCAGCCCGCCAGGAGTTCCACCGTTCGAGATCAGCCGACGATTTGCAGAGAGGCCAGAGGGAGTCTACTTCGGAGCTGTTGCAGAAGACCAGGAGTTGCCGCATCTACTTATCGCAGAGTTTCTCGACGTCTTTCCCGAGGAGCTGCCAGGATTGCCGCCAAATCGAGATATGGAGTTCAGCATCGACCTATTGCCCGGATAGGCACCAAAGTCACAGCATTGTTACAAGATCAACCCGAAGGAAGCTGCGGAGTTGAAGGCGCAGATTGATGAGCTAGAGGGAAAAGGATTTATTCGGTCCAGTGCTTCACCCTGGGGAGCACCGGTACTTTTCGTGCCCAAGAAAGATGGGACGGTGAGGATGTGCATTGACTACCGAGCACTCAACAACATCACCATCAACAATAGATACCCTTTGCCGCGGATTGATGAGCTGTTTGACCAGCTTAGTAGAGCAAAGGTCTTTTCTAAGATTGATCTTCGGTCAGGGTACCACCAGATGAAGGTTCGGGAGCAGGATATTTTGAAGACAGCCTTCAACACCCGATACGGCCAGTATGAGTTCCTGGTGATGCCGTTCGGACTTACTAATGCCCCAGCTGTGTTTATGAACCTGATGAATAAGGTTTTCCACAAATATTTGGATAAGTTTGTCGTAGTCTTCATTGACGACATTCTGATCTATTCGAAGACAGAGGAGGAGCATGTAGAGCACCTGCAGATTGTTTTGGAGATTCTGCGGAAGGAGAAGCTGTACGAAAAACTCTCAAAATGTGAGTTTTTCTTGGACCGAGTGGAGTTTTTGGGGCACGTAGTGACTGGAGAGGGGATTTCTGTGGATCCCAAGAAGATTGAAGCAGTGGAAGCGTGGGCACCTCCCAAGTCAGTAGCAGAGATTCGTAGTTTTCTGGGTCTAGCAGGATACTACAGGAAGTTCATGAAGCACTTCGCCAGGATAGCAGAGCCTATGACGAAGCTTACGCGGAAGGACGAGGAGTTCATCTGGAGCGACGCCTGCCAGTCAGCATTTGAAGAATTGAAGAGAAGACTCACGACAGCACCAGTTCTAGCTTTGCCATCAGGATCGGAAGGATTCGTCATTTACAGCGATGCTTCAGGAAAAGGCTTGGGATGTGTGCTTGAGCAGAACAAGAAGGTCATAGCTTATGCTTCTAGACAGTTGAGGCCCCATGAGAAGAATTATCCCACACATGACTTGGAGCTTGTAGCAGTCATATTTGCCTTGAAACTGTGGAAGCATTATTTGTATGGGGAGAGAGTGGACATCTTCACGGACCACAAAAGCCTGAAGTATGTCTTCACTCAGAAGGAGCTAAATATGAGGCAGCGCAGATGGCTGGAACTCATGAAAGACTTTGACATCAGTCTGCAGTACCACCCTGGGAAGGCGAATGTGGTAGCAGATGCTCTTAGTCGATATCCTGTTGCCATGTATCTCACTATGGACCGGCATCTATTGGAGGACCTTGAGAGCCTTGGGATTGAGATTGTACTACCAGGATTGGGAGGACAGATGATGTACATACAGATACAGTCGGGACTGCTAGAGAATATTAAGGAGGCCCAGATTCTTGATATAGGACTCCAATGTCTTAGAGCTCAGACGGAGGCAGGACTGCTCGACGACTTCACCATTGCGGAGGACGGATCCTTGAGGCACGGGAGCCAGCTGTGTGTGTCCAAGGACTTACGGAAGGAAGTGATGCAGGAGGCCCACCAGTCGCAGTATTCTATACATCCTGGGTCTACCAAGATGTACAAGGATCTGCGAGAGTATGTTTGGTGGTATGGGATGAAGTGAGAGGTCGCCAGATTTGTTTCCAGATGCCTTGTGTGCCAGCAAGTCAAGGCAGAGCGCCAGAGACCAGCAGGACTACTCCAGCCCTTACCTATCCCGGAATGGAAGTGGGAGCATATTACCATGGACTTCGTCTCAGGATTGCCGCGTACTCCCAGTGGCAAGGATGCTGTTTGGGTGATCGTGGACAGATTGACAAAGTTTGCTCATTTCATTCCGTTCAAGGTTGGGCTGTCGACCGAGAAGCTTGCAGACCTCTACATGCGACAGATCGTGCAGATTCATGGAGTGCCGGTTAGCATCGTTTCATACAGAGACAGCCGCTTCACATCATACTTCTGGAGGAGTCTACAGCTGAGCTTGGGCTCACCGTTGAAGTTCAGCACTGCCTATCATCCACAGACGGACGGACAGTCCGAGAGAACCATTCAGACATTGGAGGACATGCTGCGGTTTTGCGCACTCGACTTCGGCGGTTCGTGGGAGGACCATTTGCATCTAGTAGAGTTTGCCTATAACAACAGTTATCAGGCCAGCATCGAGATGACCTCGTTCGAGGCATTGTATGGACGGAGATGTCGCACGCCGTTATCTTGGGACGACGTTGACGAGAGAGCTTTACTTGGGCCAGAGATGGTGGTAGACTCAGCAGAGAAAGTCAGACTGATCAGAGAGTGTCTCAGGTTGCGCAGGATCGGCAGAAGCATTGGGCGGACAGCAGCAGATGGCCACTTGAGTTCGAGGCTGGAGACAGAGTATTCCTGAAGATAACGTCGACTAGGGGCATCATCAGATTCGGCAGAGGCGGAAAGCTCAGTCCGAGATTCATCGGACCTTTCGACGTAACGGCACGGATTGGCGAGGTGGCGTATCGACTGGCGCTTCCAGCTAGCTTGGAGGGAGTGCACGACGTTTTCCACGTATCCCAGCTTCGACGCTACATTCCAGACTCGAGCCATGTGGTAGACTATTTCGAGCTGGAGGTGGGCCCGAGACTGACTTACGAGGAGCAGCCAGTAGAGATCCTCGATCGGAGGGAGAAGCGCCTGCGGAACCAGACTATTTCTCTTGTCCGCGTCATGTGGAGACATCACTCTCCGGGAGAGTCCACATGGGAGCGCGAAGACGAGATACGGGCGCGTTATCCCACTCTATTTGATTGATTTTATTGTACTTTGTTTTGTGGGATTCTATTTTCAATAAATGACTGGTGTTTGGATCCTTGTGAATTGCTGAGAATTTTGTGTTCCTTGAATTTCGAGGACGAAATTTTTTTAAGGGAGGGAGATTTGTAACTCCACTTCCCAGTTTCTTAAATAAACAATTTCGATTTCTAAATTTCATATAATTGTTATTACTAGTCTAAATAATAGATTAGTTTTCATTTAAATTGATAATCTATTTTGGAGGGAAATTTAGAGCAGGATTTCGAATTTCAAAAGTTGTTACAAACTTTTTAGAGTGGTCCCCACTCAACTTATCTTTCCCTAGCTGTTTTTTTGATTTTCTGTAAATAGTGGAAAGGGGCAGGGTTATTTTGAAAGATTAATGAAATGGAGGGACTCAGGCAGAAAGGAGTAGTAGCGGGGGGGCCTTTTTAAAAGTTTACCAAATCTTTCCTTTAAAATCAATTGATTCTGGAGAGAGAGAGAGCTAAGCCATTAATACTTCTCTCTGTCTTTCGAACTCCCGAGTGCTCTCGAGTGTCTCGAGTCCCCATAATTTCTCGAGTCCTCCGCTCCTTTCTACTGACGGCGACGACAACGACGCGGCGACCGACGACTCCGACGATGGCTTTGATGATGACGGTGACCGAGCTCTTCGGCGGAGAGTGAAGGCACAGCTCGACCGCATCAGTCTCAGTGACGACGAGGCCGTCCACACGAGCGCTTCTCGGCGAGGTTCTGACTCCGGTGATCTAAAGGTGGTACCTCTTCACTTCGACTCAGCAGCAGGATCTCGTCGACTCACTGATTCCGGTGAACAGATCGTTCACTTCGCAAAATCGTAGGTAAATCAACCTATTTCCCTAGCGAATTCTTTGTCCTCCAAAACTCTGATTGATGAATTCTTTCCAGATCTGAACTGATCGATCCAGTTCTCAAGCAAACAGGAGCATCGACCTGTTGGAGCACTTGACCTAGTTCTTGGTGAGTTGATCTTTGATTTCCTTCTAGATCTAGAATATGAATCGATTTCTCTGGATAAATTGTTTAGCTGACCGAATAATTTTCCGATCTATATTTTCTTTAGTTATTGCTGACCTGATTTCGAATTGAGAATCTGTGAGGAGAATCGAGATCGAATCCAGTAGGTTTTGTTTGATCCTTGTTTGAGTGTGTGATCCTTTTCCTTTTTCTGGAAGAATAGCTAAATTGTTCTTGCAATTCTTCGTACTGTTCTTAATACAGGCCACTCTCAGGAAGGACTTGTGTTAGGTTGTTGTGTTCGTAGCTATCAACAGCAATCATCAGGTATTTTCTATTCCAAACTTCTTTAGAATTTTTGCTGGGAATTTTAGGAATGTAATCTTGTGTTTTGGGTGTTGTTTCATGTGTCGTGTTTTCGTGTCTACTTCTATTGCTGATGAATCGAATTGTGTCCGAGGGAGGCGTGGGTTCGTGTTCATTGATCGTGAGTTCGTGATTCTTGTTCGTGGTTCGTACCTATGTGCGTGGTGTTCGTGTCCCTCTTGCTCGTGTCAGACTAAGATTTCGACCGTGTCCAGTTGATTGGGGTATTGGATGTAGTGGCAATTTCCTTATTTTTATAGATTTGATTTGAGTGTATATTCATTTCTATTTGGCATGTTCTTTCTTATTTATATTTGTTCCAGTTTTGTAATATTTATAAGTTGTGTTGGGTGGAAGAGTATATTTCTTCTCTATTCTTTTTCCTTCGAAATCTATGTTGTGGCAGTGAGAACTGGGATTGAGAGTTAAGTTATTTGATTGTCATTTTTCTGTTGACAGTGAAGAGTTTGGAGTTGAGTTCATTGGCAGAATCTGGGTATGGATTGTATAGGAAACCAGTCTATAGATCTCTCTGTCAAACCTATTGATTGTTCACCTATTTTTGTACAGTCGAAGTAAGATGCAGGAAATTTGCTTAGAGTTGCGAGGGGTTCCTGGGAATTTATGTGTATAACTTCTTGGGTTGCTTTACAAATTTTGCTATGATAGCTACAAGTCATGAATTAAATTAAGTTGTGATTGGTTCATGTGAGCCTAGTTGATTCCTATTAGTCACTGAATGGAGGACTGATGGTTGCAATCAGCTTCCTATTGAAGACTGATTATATCAATCTTTCCAGGATTAGAATTTTTCCTAAACCTGGGAAATGGAGTATGCAACCTGAGGTTTGAAATCTCAGACTTAAAACTGAGATAGGAATTCAAAACTTGAAAGAAGTTCAAGGCAAATGCAGTAACTCTAAGCTGTAATCTTTTTAATATAATAAGTTTGTGATATTCATATAATTGAATTCTCATCAACTCATGTTATAAGAGCATTGTCTTGACTAAATGAAGGGTCTGGAAATAATGTGTAATTATCCCTAGATTTATTTTTCAAAACAAATGTTGATAATTTTTTATAGTATGGTGGTAGAAGTCTAATGATGGATAAAAGGCTTAAACCCAATATCATAGTGTAGTTGGCATGTTAGAATTATAAAACACCAATTAGATCTTTATTAGTTTTTAACCCACTTGTACAAATTATAAATTCAGGAAGACATCCAGTTCCTGATTACCAGTACTTTCCGGAGCCAGGCGAGTACTCTTCTACGGTCTTGTACATTTACATTCCTGTACCCTTTTCTTGTGACACTGTCTTAGCACGACATCATGTATCCCTGTATTCTGGTACTCTTGCTCTTGTACTTGTTAGTGTTGGGTGGGGAAATACACTAGTCATGTGACCAATCTCGATTACTATATTCCTGTACCTAGCTTAGGCCTCGCACTGTGCACGCGGGTCCTAAGTTGTACCTTATTCATGTACTCCTGTACATGTACTCACCCCAGCCGGTCACATGGCCTAGATGTATTTCGATATTGTGCACATCATGTCTGGTACTGCAGGATTATAGTTCCATTCATGTACATTACATTCCTGTACTTTACATTCCTGTACGTTATATTTCTTGTACCTTATATTTCATGTACTATATATCATGTACTCATTTCCTGTACTATTTTCCTGTATTTACCTGTCCATTCCTGTATTTTCATTTCCTGTACTCTTGTATCCATTTCATGTTTCATTACCTAGAATTGTACTTTGCTCCGCTCCTGAATAGGATATGTTGCAGGTGAGTTGGAGGCCCTGTGCGACACCTATTATGGACAGGATGTTGCCATTATTGCTGAGCCAGCTGGAGCTGTGTTGGACTTAGAGGCTGCAGAGGCCTAGTACCTTTCCTTAATGTCATTTTACTATTTTGAGACTTAGTCAGACATTTGACATTTCTGGATGAATGTAATAAAACACATAGACTTGTACAATTTCTGGGATTTCGTTTATAGATGCTGTGATGTTATCTCACTTTCCTGATTACTTGTTAGTTTCCCTAGATTGGTACAACTTACTTTGTTGTGTCTAACAACAAAGGCTGGGCGTGTCCGACTCGTGTCCGATTATTCGGGAGCGGGTCGTGACAGCCTCAACTTGGCCAAGGGTGCGACTGCCGATGGTCATAGGAGTGGGGGTTGGACGTGGTGGCGGCCACGATGCTGGTGTAGCCATAGAAGGTTGTAGAAGGAGATGGAGAAGTAGAAAGAGGAAGAAGGCACACTGTGCGTCTATGGTTTGGTTCAAGCAACGGATGAATAATGAAGTGTATATATAGGGAAGAGAGGGCTAATGAGAGCTGAGAGAAGCTAGAACAGACCGTACTCGCATGCCCTCTGTCGTACTGCATTTGACAGGGAAGGGTACAGTGCCATTCAAGGGTTGTTGTTCCCAACAAGGAGTTTGCGGGCTCGGGTTTGAACGGTTCGGGTTTGGTTACTAGTTATTACCCAAAAACACATGTCCAAGGTTCCAAAGCAAGCTTCATGAACTGGTGCTCCTCAACTATGGGTTCAGGTTGCCTATGGGTAATCCCTAGTCCTATGGGTTGGGAAGGAAGTTGGTGGAGTGGATATGGATTTTACTTATTTGATGGATATTGATAATGATGCACTAGGGAGTTGGTCTTATGCTGGCTTAACTAACCCCTGCATTAGCCTAATAATTAACGTAAGGAAAATTCAACTTCAAAACAAAATATAAATATACGCAACAATCACTTATAACTTTATACGTATATATATATATATATATATATATATATATATATATATATATATATATATATATATATATAAGTAACACATGCATTTACTTGTAACTATATACCTAAGTATACATATAAACTTATGCATATGTGTATAATGACACGTACATATACAAGAAGGTAAATACATATATATATATATATAATTATGCACATATTAACATGAGCCTAGGTATATGAATAAAATAAATAAAGATAATAATAATAATAAATAAATAAATAAATAAATAATAAATCAGGGAGGTTTATATCCTACCCACCTTAGAAAAATTTTGCCTCGAAATTCAAAATTAAAATCAGTCTAGCTATCGGACAAGCACAATTATATCCTCCTCGTAATTTTAATCAATCCCTGTAGTTGATTGGAACCTTCAACACTTTTGATTATCTGAAAACCAACACCAGTTCTAGTATTATAATTTCAAGTTTTACATCGGTAGCAAACTTTTGATTTAAGTTACACGATCATGCATATTGTTACCTTACTCAAAATTTAAAGTATTCAGAATGTTTTATCATGTACTTTAATCTTAAATAATTTCCTAGAGAAGCACCCCCTAAAGATCAAGGGCTGATTCTAAGTCGGACAAGACCTAACAATCTGTCTGCCTATTTGGACAACTCGCATATTTTGCTAACACTTCTTATTTTAGGTTCACTTACAGTCAATACCATTCGTGTCCAGATTCTTCGTGTCATCGATTTCCCACCTCATTTCCTTATTTCCCAACTTTAGTTTGTACTATTGCTAGTCATTAGCTGGCAATATCTTCTAGATTACTAATATCAAAATCCATAATACCATCCTATTATGATTTTCCTCAACAATACATATAATCACATATAGACAATCAACTCAAATTTGATGCAGTCTACGAATCATCCAACGTAACTATCTAATCATGATAGCCACAAAGACAATTCTATTTAGGTTATACTACTCAGTCTTTCTATAATGTCTACTACATCCTGTCCTAGCTAACGTATCATCGGTTATTCCAACCACTTTACAAACAATTTCTTAAATTTACTTACTTCGTTATTGCACCACATCTTTAATAACGTATCCATCGTGTACAATCCAATTGTCTAAGGCATACGATCCTTGAATCATACTCATCATCATTGTCATTATACTCATCCTTTAATCGGCTCATATTTTATCAGTAACTAGCAAACACACGTCCCATATGCCTAGGTTACTCAAAATACCACAGTCATTCTCTCATTTCGAACCCTCCATTGCACCTGTGTAATTCTTAAAGGATGAGGGCATTAGTTCGAAGTTTTACTTACTTAGTCTTTCCCTCTTTCCTTTTACCCATCAACAGTGACACTTTCCTCAAGGCTATATTCTGCATTCGATTCGAAAAAAAGCATTCTTAACCTCATTCCAAATCATTGTTACTTCCTCTCTTATCTTGTTGGTAAGTTTCCTATAGTCTAAAACCACTCATTAACTCTCGAAGTCATGGTTATAGTCTAGTCTTCAAAAACCTTCATGTACTCACTCTCCAAGACTGCAAGTGTATTATTCAATTTCTTTTTTGCAGCTAAAATAGTCTGTCACGTCCCGCACCCGGTATAGAAGCACAAGTGCATGACAGTGCCCAGCCTATGCCACAGTGTCGGCGGTAGAACACTGTCTAGATCTACTATACTAGCAATAAATATCATAACCTGTCAATGTATCTCATCTCCAATTAGAGGACAATAATGATATAAACATACTCAATTACAAATCTATACAGAAGATGAAATGGCACGACAAAAGATACCGACATAAAGAGAAATATCCAGAAGTCTAATATTGATAATACAAGTCCAGAGTCTAAGAGTCAGGTAATCTCCAATACAACTCCAAACAATAACATGCCAGAGTCATCAAACTGGAGACAAATCCAGTACAATCTAGCCTAACTGAGTTGCCAAATGAGCCTCCTCAGCTGGAGCTAAACCCTCCTGAATCTGAGTCTCCCGATCTATGCCTACTACACCTTGTGGATCGTAATAGGTAGGCAACTGTTATCTGAAAAATATATCCAGTCAGGATTGGAGCGAAGCACAAACTCTAACAGCAGTTCCAATTAAGTGACAAAGCTATAAGCAGTAATAGTGAGTGTAATACATGATGAGCATAATTAACTGTACCATAACTATCCAACATATCATGTAATAAGAATGAAAAGACAAAGTAATAAAAGCATCGCAATGAACATGAATTAAACAGGAAGGAAACTGAACTACATGTATCTGAATCATCATTTACAACAGGTGTTCTATCAATATCAATGTCTACAATAGTACGGCTCAATCATACGGGTAATGTATGATTGGCTATCCACAATAGTATGGCTCAATCTAATAGGATTGGCTATCCATAATGTCATAATAGTACGGCTCAATCCAATAGGATTAGCTATCCATAATTGTACAAGATTATGGCTCAATTCCAATATGATTGGCTATCCACAATAGTACAATAGTATGGCTCAATCATACGGATAACGTATGATTGGCTATCCACAATAGTACAAGATAGTGTCGACACATGAAAAGGAAGATCGAAGTGTACAATAAGATATGAGAACAATATGTATATCAAGACAGAAACCATAACAGCTAACTCGTGTAACCATCGTGTCACGAATCAAGTAAAATATTACTAAATACATGAATCATAACAAATATCAGATAATAGCAACTATCAGATAATGTACTCACCTGAAATCTGGTGTGAAGTATCAACAACGTCCGATACAGTGCCCCGAGGACCTGAATATGGAATATTATATCAATGTCAAGTTTTGGAATGAAAACAAGTCAAAGTAGTCCAAATCCATGTCATAAAGTTATTTCTAGGTTAAATCGGTCAAACTAGTCAAACCTTGTCAAACCAGCTATTTATAGGTTGTATGAGTCCATCTCTAGTGTATTGAATCTATACAGTATGTATATAGGCTATACTAGCTATTACCTATGATACATTACCTTAGCTTCTATACCCAATTACCTATGTGATCCTATATGAATACCTTAATTATTTCTATAACTTGATATCTACTACTATAGCTTATCCCATTATCTTCCAATATCTCAACATTACCCCATTACCTATACATTAAACATCATTTCCTATGCTCTCACAAACCCCACTAACTCTCGCACACACAACTCACATGACCCTTAAATGTGACACACAAGTGTGTGCCACACACCACACACAAAGCTGATACCCAAGTTCCTACTGCTGTTATTGGGATACAGGGGACTGAAATCCCCTACCTAACACACTGCTACTGATAACTAAATCCCCTCTTCATTGTCTAACAATCACTGTCCTGCTAAATCCCAATACCCCTCTATCTAACTGTTATTTTCCACTGCACAGTGGCCAACCACTGCTGCGTGCCCTCAACCCTTGCCCCTGCTATTACCTACTGCCTATACCTGGTGTATTTCCCCGACACATACCTGCCACTGCACTTGAATTCCCCTAACTGCAATCCTTGAAAAAAGCCTCCAAATCCTTTAAAGCCCTCACTCGACTGGAAGCCTATCCCTATGCCCCTAATGCTGCTGTACCAGTGCACCTTGGTGCACTGAGATAGTACAAATTTTACTAACCTGCCTTGCATGTGCCCCTAAACCTGGAAGCCCCTTATCCTATTACCTACTGCCCCTACTGCAATGGACTGATACCTAAACCTGTGAAGCCACATCAGTTCTCCCAAATCCATTCAAGTCCCCAACCCAACATGGATTGCTGCTACTGTTGGCTTCTAATCCCTCTTATTATCTTCTTTACTTCCCTTACCTATCCACATTCGAATTCCCTATTTCCCAATACCTGCCTGTACCCGAGCCCCCCTCCACCAAATTACCTGCACTGATACTCTATGAGACTCCCATTTAAAACCCATATTTCTCTAACTACCAGAGTACATAGGCAGGAACCCCGACCTGCCTACAGTTGAACTTCCCCCAAGTCCGTACATCATGTCCTGCCTACCCTCAAAATATGTTACCTACTGCCTTGGGGGCCAACTCTCCACTAATATCTTCACTCGAATTCCCTATAGCACTTGCTAAATTCCTACACAGGGAATGCCCTACAGCTGCCCCCTTACCTACAGTTCCTACAGCTACTATCCAAGTCCCCCTCCCTGTGCACACATGTGCACAAGTGAACATTGTCCCGACCCGCTTCCGAATAGTCGGACACGAGTCGGACACGTCCAGCCTTCGTCGATGGACATGACGAAGTAAGCGGTACAATACTAAGGAAAACTTAAGTCACAAGGTAATATAATCACCACAGCATCTATAAACGTTCCAGAAATTACCACAATCCACCAAGTCATTTTTAGTATAAAGCCATCCGGAGACAAATCCTGTAAAATAATAAATGTACAATGAAATCTCAATACAATATCCATGAACAATCTCTAAACATGTCTATGAACTAATCTAGGCAAGATCCTGCAACTCCAAATATCACCATACTCCAAAAAGCCTCAAACTCACCTGCAACGTATCATGTCAGAAAAAGAGCAAAGTACAACCCCGACAAGAAACAATCTATGATGTAATCTGAAATACAAGATACAATATGGACCACAATATGAAACAAGGGTACAAGAACTGCAATATGAAACTAAAATACAAAAACAGGCATAATGAACAAGACAATCAATGTGAACACGACAATCAATGCAAGTGTGAAATTTGAAATATTAAACTAATGTGTGACCGGCTAGGGACCACAATCCACAATTCACAATTCATAATATCTCAATTCTACAAGGTTCGACTTAATCGTACGTGAGGTGTACGATTAGGCTATTCACAATACCTAGGTTGAGTGTGGTCACACACTAGTCAATATTTCCTCCAATTCCCGTAATAAACAATGACTCACAATACGATGAACAACGCACAATACAATCGTGTGAATCTCGTGTCCGATATGAGCACATAAAAGTAAGACAGAAATACAAGGTAAAAGTTCAAATCGGTGTACTTGTCTTGCTTTGGAAGCACGAGAGTAGTAGAGCATATAGTCTGAATGATCACCTGGATTTTGGTACAATATTTTGTTAGGGATGAAATCATGACAATTAGCGAAAAGGCTAACTAACCATAAACTAGCTAAAAATATACTAGCTAACAATATTTTAGAAAATATATACTAGTAAAATACTTAACTATGTTTTAACCAAAATCATTTAGAAAATACTTGAAAGCTAACTATTTTACAAAATATTGATATTAGATATTTATCTAAATATTAGCAAGTAGTCTTCTAAATAACATTGGTAAATATATATAGGTAAAACATTAGTAAATATCCTTGTAAAATACACTATATTTTCTAGTTTTAATAAAAATACTAACAAGAATATTTATAGTTAACTATATCATTTAGCAAGGAATTATTTAGTAAGCAACAATATTATTTTAAAATCCTTTTAATATCTAACTCGAACTGAAACAAGTAATTGTTTAATTAAATCTACTAATCATTCAACTAACCATATTCACTATTAAGCTTCTCCTGTTCAAGCTTATTACTAGCAAGCTTAACATGGTTCTGGCCCAACAGCCTAGTATTCGTATTTAAGTCCTATTGCCAAAGATATTAGACTTGGCCCATAGTTTGCTACAGACTAAAACTCAGACCCATCATGACTAAGCCAAACTCAGTCTAAATCCAACTGCCATTTATTGCTACTTCCGGAATAGTCAAAATGGCTAACAGCACAACTACAACAACCTGGCCTACTAAATATTATTGCAAATTTAATACTCATCATCACAAAATAATCCCAACCTAGTGTAACCAAGCCCAGCCTAGTCCCTTAGCTGCTACTATCACTCACTAATTCTTCTCTTTGATCACTCAGCCCATCGACCCAGAGTCCAACTCACGAATCTAAACCCTAACTCCAACTTAAAAACATTATTTCCTTCTCTCTCCCCTTATTCTTATTTTCTCACGACCGCAACACAAAAAAAAACGGAAGAAGCCTTCTTCCTTCTCACCGTTGCTGTCGAAACCCTAACCCTCATTTTCCCCGACAAATCAAACCTTAATCCCTTCCTTCTGTCTAAATGCTCAAGAAAACCTTAGAATATAGAAGAAGAAGAAGAAGAAGCAGGACGTGAGGAAAAAAGCTCGCATGAGAAGGTTACCTGAGTTTGACGACGAGGTGGCAATCGATGATGCAGATCCCACGGTGGCATGGGGTCTTTAAGATGGCCATGGCAGACCTGATACTTGGACGGCGGCTTGAGGAGCTTCCTTGGTACATGACATGACGATAACAATAATCTCGCGGCGGAAGACAACTGAGCTCTTGTCGGCGGTGAGGAAGTCAACTGGCGTCGTGAAGAGTGGCTGATCTCGGCGATGGTGGCGAGATCTGACAGATTCTGACAGAACGACGCTGTAGTTGAGGGCGGTGAGGAAGCTCTGGATGGTGAGGTCGGGTTGCATCTCGAGTTTGCTGTCGACGAGAGCTCTCGTGGTGATGACTTGAGCAACCCTGACAAGTGGTGGCGACGCGATGCCGGGGTGGATCTGGTCTAACTTGGTCAGGATCTGGACATTGCAGCAACTTCGAGGCAAATTTCGGTGCGGTTCACGATGATGTCGAGGAGTCTCTGCCGATGGGGTCGAGCGTAGTCGACTGAGTTCCTCCAGTTCAGCGAGGATGGATCTAAATAAATTCATGTCCGATCTGGACACGACGGTACGTCATCGTCTTCGGCGAGGTTGTCCTGAGCTCGATGACATGAGAAGACTCTGGTAGGGCGGTGACGAAGTGATGGCCAGAGCGGTGGTGCTCGGTCGGCCAGGAAAACGGAAGAAAAGTGTGGTGTATTGGGAACTGTACTGATGTGATGTGTCAGTAATTGGACAGCGTACTGGTGTCAGTATTTATAATAATATAATATGGTATTCTCTACAAGTAAAGGACAATGGTACTGCTGTGAATACCTACAAATTTGGGGGCATTAGTATAACCTTGTAACAGAATTGTAACAATTTTAACTAATTCAGTTATTCCTAACTAATCACGAAATTAGTTAATAACAACCTAACTAATCACTCTCTCTAATCATGGATAAGCTTCACAGAACCTGCTAATTAAATCCAATCCATTAACAAGTAAATCTTAGTAAGTGACTTAATTACCTAGTACTAACAGTACCATTACAGGACAATGAAATAAAAAATGAATATAATATATATCACCAAAATTCAATAAAATTATAAGTTAGTTAATGATCACAAGAACTAACAAAATATTAAAATAATAATATTAAATTAATAAACAAAGTAATTCCAACTAAAAATAGGATTATAACAGGTGACTTGATCCCTAAAAGAAAAATAGTAAAAATAGTTTTATCATCCAAGTCTTATTGAAAGCAAATATTACACAATCAAATAGAAATTAGGAAAAATTCTTAAAAATCCCCAAAATTCGATTTAGGGAGTTACAAATCTATCCCCCTTACAAAAATTTCTTCCTCGAAATTTTAAATAGCACAATAACACTATTAAAATTGATCAAATATGAAAATTTGGAAATGATTAAAATTAGTTACATATATAATCCAAATTTTAAGTATGACCAGTACAATCAAAATGTTTTAGTGTGATCAAAGTTTAGACAAAGTTATGATACCAAAATGATATTGTCATACTTAAATTCTAAAATAAAATTATGATTTAAATCCAATAAAATCATTTAAGCCTAACTATTGCGACCACGACAAAAATTTAAAACACATCTAGTAAAAATTTGATCAAAATTATTACAACTATTAATTCATAAGTGCGATAACTAGAAAGATGTTACGACTGTGAATAAAGGATTTTGAAAATTTGGACTTGACTAGAAATCATATTTAGCACAATCAAATTTTAGCATGATAAAAAAATCATTTAGGACAAAATCATTCAGAAATCAAATTCATATAGGTATGTTCATTATCCTGATCATAATAAATTTGAGGAAAATCAAGAGAAATTTTGTATAGAAAACCTAGGGTAACAAAATAATTTCTGAAAATTGGATCAGCTACTACGACATTCAAATAAAGCCAAGAATTAAAACAAATCAAGATAATTTCTAGTAAGGCCGTCAATGGTGATAAAAGATCAAGCATGGTATATAACACGGATATAGTCTCAATAGTATCCGAAAATCATATATATTTGAAATCACATTGCCTAGAGTTCGTGCCCCGCCAGTGTAGTATACATCTGGCTGCAATGAACCTTTGGCTCAATGATTCAAATAATATTAAATTAACGAATATTTCAATCAACCTTATCCATATTATCGGAACAACTGAAGAGATTAAAATATTATGATTTTAGGACATAGCCTTAATAATATCTGAGAACCTATGAATACCTGAAATTATTTTGACTTAGAGCCCATGCCTCGCTAGTGCGCAGCTGGCTGCAGTAAACCTGCAATCTCCGTAATCCAGGTAAATGACTGCAGTGCGCATCTACCACGTCATAGTAGGTCGTCGAATACTCTCTCAACTTTATCCATAGGAATTTCAAAGGAGTTTATAAAAATTCAAATAAGTTTTAAAAGTCGCAATCATGATGGAAAATGATGTAAGTATCCGCTCTTTAGAAAACAATGAGTTTACTATAAAAATAAATCTCAAATAGGAAACAAAATCTCGAATTGGAAACAAAGTCTTGAATAACAATAAGGGAAAAAAAAGAATTTTCAGGAAAGTCCTAGGTGCTAAGAGAAAATCTAAAGAAAAATCAAATATTATTAATCAACTACTCCTACAAGCAAAATATATAGATAATAAACTCAAAACCTCTGGTGCAGGAAATCGATAATCTCGGTGTTGCGTATTTGAACCATCCTGAAAAATAGAAAACCAGTTAGATAGGGCCTAAACTATAAGATAATAAATAATATTAGTAAATTATACCCATAACCATTTTCCTGCGATCATATGCTATGATGAGTCTTCCTTAGTTTTGCTGGTCCCCCAATAGCACTTTATATCCTAAGTGCCATTAGGACAAACCTGCATTGGCCACCAAAAAAAATATGTCACGACCCGCTCCCAAATAATCGGACACGTTCAGCCTTCGTTGATGGACACGACAAAGTAAGTTGTACAATACTAAGGAAAACTCTAAGTCACAAGGTAATATAATCACCACAGCATCTATAATCGTTCCAGAAATTACCACAATCCACCAAGTCATTTTAGTATAAAGCCATCCAGAGACAAATCTGGTAAAATAATAAATGTACAATGAAGTCTCAATACAATATCCATGAACAATCTCTAAACATGTCTATAAACTAATCTAGGCAAGATCCTGCAACTCCAAATATCACCATGCTCCAAAAAGCCTCAAGCTCACCTGCAACGTATCCTGTCAGAAAAAGAGCAAAGTACAACCCCGACAAGAAAAATCTACGATGTAATCTGAAATACAAGATACAATGTGGATCATAATATGAAACAAGGGTACAAGAACTGCAATATGAAACTAAAGTACAAGAATGGGCACAATGAACAAGACAATCAATGTGAACACGACAATCAATGCAAGTGTGTAATTTGAAATATTAAACTATTGTGTGACCGGCTGGGGACCACAATCCATAATTCATAATTCACAATATCGCAATTCTACAAGGTTCGGCTTAATCGTACGTGAGGTATACGATTAGGCTATTCACAATACCTAGGTGGGGTGTGGTCACACACTAGTCAATATTTCTCCCAAACCCCGCAATAAACAATGACGCACAATATGATGAACAATGCACAATACAATCATGTGAATCTCGTGTCCGATATGAGAACATAAAAGTAGGACAAAAATACAAGGTAAAAGTTCAAGTCGGTGTACTTGCCTTGCTTTGGAAGCACGAGAGTAGTAGAGAATATAGTCTGAATGATCACCTGGGTTTTGGTACAATATTTTGTTAGGGTTGAAATCATGACAATTAGCGAAAAGGCTAACTAACCATAAACTAGCTAATGGAAAAATACTAGCTAACAATATTTTAGAAAATATATACTAGTAAAATACTTAACTATGTTTTAACGAAAATCGTTTATAAAATACTTGAAAGCTAACTATTTTACAAAATATTGATATTAGATATTTATCTAAATATTAGCAAGTAGTCTTCTAAATAACATTGGTAAATATGTATAGGTAAAATATTAGTAAATATCCTTATAAAATACATTACATTTTCTAGTTTTAATAAAAATACTAACAAGAATATTTATAGTTAACTATATAATTTAGCACGGAATTATTTAGTAAGCAACAATATTATTTTAAAATCCTTTTAATATCTAACTCGAACTGAAACAAGTAATTGTTTAATTAAATCCACTAATCATTCAACTAACCATAGTCACTATTAGTATCTAATATATAGTAATTGTCTTATGTTCCAAGGCTCTGCCTAGCACAACTTATACCCAAGTTTAAGCTTCTCTCTGTTAAAGCTTATTACTAGCAAGCTTAACATGGTTCTGGCCCAACAGTCTAGTATTCATATTTAAGTCCTATTGCCGAAGATATTAGACTTGGCCTACAGTTTGGTAACTCAGACCCATCATTCCTATGCCAAACTCGGCCTAACTCCAACTGTCATTTATTGCTACTTCCGGAATAGACAAAAGGGCTAACAGCACAACTACAACAACCTGGCCTACTAAATATTATTGTAGATTTAATACTCATCATCACATAATAATCCCAACCTAGTGTAACCAAGCCCAGCCCAGTCCCTTAGCTGCTACTATCACTCACTAATTCTTCTCCTTGATCACTCAGCCCATCAACCCAGAGCCCAACTCATGAATCTAAACCCTAACTCCAACTTAAAAACATTCTTTCCTTCTCTCTCCCCTCATTCTTATTTTCTCACAGCCACAACACAAAGAAAACAGAAGAACCCTTCTTCCTTCTCATCGTTGTTGTCGAAACCCTAACCCTTATCTTCCTCGATAAATCAAACCTTAATCCCTTCCTTCTCTCTAAATGCCGAAAAAACCCTAGAATATAGAATAAGAAGAAGCAGGACATGAGGAAGAAGATCGAATGAGAAGCTTAACTAAGTTCGATGACGAGGTGGCGATCGATGATGCAGATCCGACGGTGGCACGGGGTCTTCAAGGAGGCCACGGCAGACCTGATACTTGGACGGCGGCTTGAGGAGCTTCCTTGGAATGTGACATGACGATGACAGTGATCTCGCGGCAGAAGACAACTGAGCTCTTGTCGGCGGTGAAGAAGTCGTCTAGCATCGTGAGGAGTGGCTGATCTCGGCGATGGTGGCGAGATCTGACAGATTCTGACGGAACGACGCTGTAGTTGAGGGCGACGAGGAAGCTCTGGATGGTGAGGTCGGATTGTGTCTCGAGTTTGCTATCGACAAGAGCTCTCGTGGTGATGACTTGAGCGACCTCGACAAGTGGTGGCGACGCAATGCTGGGGTGGATCTGGCCAAACTTGGTCAGGATCTGGACATTGTATCAACTTCGTGGCGAATTCTGGTGAGGTTCAAGATGATGTTGAGGAGTCTCTGCTAATGGGGTCGAGCGTGGCTGTCTGAGTTCCTCCGGCTCAGCGAGGATGGATCTGAAGAAATTCGTGTCCGATATGGACACGGCGGTGCGTCATCATCTTCGGCGAGGCTGTCCTGAGCTCGACGAGATGAGAAGACTCTGGTGGGGTTGTGACAAAGTGATGGTCGGAGCGGTGGTGCTCGGTCGGCCAGGAAACGGAAGGACAGTGTGGTGTATTGGGAACTGTGCCGATGTGATGTGTTAGTGATTGGAGAGTGTACTGGTGTCAGTATTTATAATAAAATAATATGGTGTTCTACAAGTAAAGGATAATGGCACTGCTGTGAATACCTACATATCTGGGGACATTAGTATAACCTTGTAACAGAATTGTAACAATTTTAACTAATTCTGTTATTCCTAACTAATCACGAACTTAGTCAATAACAACCTAACTAATCACTCTCTCTAATCATGGATAATCTTCACAGAACCTGCTATTTTAAATCCAATCCATTAACAAGTAAATCTTAGTAAGTGACTTAATTACCTAGTACTAACAGTACCATTACAGGTCAATGAAATAAAAAATGAATATAACATATATTACCAAAATTCAATAAAATTAGAACTTAGTTAATGATCACAAGAACTAACAAAATATTAATATAACAATATTAAACTAATAAACAAAGTAAATCCAACTAAAAATAGGATTATAACAGGAGACTTGATCTCTAGAAGAAAATTAATAAAAATAGTTTGATCATCCAAGTGTTATTGAAAGCAAATATTACACAATCAAATAGAAATTAGGAAAAATTCTTAAATATCCCCAAAATTTGGTTTAGGGAGTTACAAACACCATATGCACACTTCCCTATTACTGTTGCACACAGAGCCACACTTAATAAGCCCTTGTATGTACTTAGATTTCCTACTCCTGTGCCTACACCTGCTGTCCCCCTGCATAACCTACCCATTCACTTATATACACTTATACACATTATATATGTAGGACACAGACATATGTATATAGGGGACACATACACAGTATAGATTTATAGCCTACATATATGAGACACACCAACACACTCATATATATAAAGAATATATATATAACACATACATATGTATATATATGTAGAGAGACACATACACATATGGGTATAACTGTTGACACACCAACTCCAAAGCCCAAACTCAAATGCTTATGTGTCCACAACCTACACATTCACTTATATAAAGATATATCACATAGGTACATAGGTATTCACATTATATGAATACACATATGTTCTATATGCACACATGCCCACATGCCCACATGCATATACTTTCTAATAGGCATAACATCAAGCTAAGGCATATCTACATACACTTGGTATGCACCACCCCCGTATCGCACTACTCCACGATATTGTTGCAATACGGCCAAGATACATATACCAAACCTTTTTCGAATCCTACCAAATCCTATAGGCAAGTCTAAAATAAGTAGATAAACACAATTAGTGAACTTAGGCTAGTGTCAAGTGTCATGTGAAATAGAGTATGTGCACCCCATGTGTAGGAGTCCAAAAACCTCCAAATTGATCTCGTGTCCTACCGTATCACGACACGACCTACATGTATCCATTTTTGGACATGAAATAGACACATACTACCCAATCTATACTAGTAAAGCCTAATAAACCTAGTGTCAAATACTTGGTGTGCCATTCTTGGAATTCCTTCAAAAATGTCATAAAACTCACTCTAACTTTCAAATAGGGATTCATTAGAGTCTCAAAACTCTTCCTATGGGTAGTTCTAGTCCATGGGTGAATTCGTAGGGGTTTATTATCACAAATAGAATCCAAATAATAAGGAAAGAGAGGGTTACACCTATTGGGAGATGGATTCCCAATGAATAGCCAAATGGGCACGATCCGGACACGTACTCCTAGCAAGTGGTCTCATCTCCTTGCTTATAGTCTCCAAGCTCCTTCTAGACTCCTTCTTGAGGAAAGAAGAGAGGAATAGATGGAAGAATGGGTGAGATTGGGAAGAAATTGATGGAGGAATGGTTCCAAATGGGAAGAACACCCAAATTTGGAAAATGGAGGCTATGAAAATGAATGAATGAATGAATGGGGAGGAGCCCTCCATATGGTCGGTCATGTATCCCTAGGTTAGAATAATCCAAAATTCCTAAGTTGCCCCCTGATATTGTCATATGGCTAATTAAATGCATGGAAAGGTTTGGGTCTATTTCGGTCAATAGCCTAATCTCTAATTTAACTAATTGGTCATGATAATGAGCCTAATGGGCCTAGTCTAGGGTAGTTTATGAGTCATGCCAAGCTAATTATCGGGCCCTAGTTTAGTATATAGGCTAACCGGTCTACTAACACAAGTCCGTAATTAGGCTGGCCTCTAACCGTAATAACTAACACAATATTTATAGATAATATACACAGTATAAAATAAATAATTAGGCACAATATACTATAAATATGAAATGACAAAAATACCCCTCTTCCGAATTTAGGTAGTTACACAGTCAATGTCGCATTATTCTATCTTAATCTATATTATCAGTAATGAAATCCTTTAATTCGCTACTTGCAATCACTTTAAATAGTCTCTAGGTCTCATATCGCTAGTCACTCATACCTGGCCAAGAAGCATAACCCAATTCACCTCTAAGAAAATTACTCACTCTTGACTACCCCAAATATCGCAATCACACCAACAACATAACCTAGTTATACTATATAATATAACCATGAGGTTTGTCTTGTTAAGCCATCTGCTAAATGGAAAGGTAACAAGGACCTAAGGCTAGGACAAGCAATCTATTCGAAGAATTGTCAAAATATTTTCAAGAACGGTATAAAACAAAGCGAGATGCAAAGGACGTAGACCAGGTAAAACTCAAGAACCGTATGCCTCCGTGATTATGTCACATGAAGTTACTGCCATGCTGGTGTGCACCTGGCTGCAAATAACTTCTTTGTTCCATAATACGACGGATGGCTGCAGTTGTAGTGCCCCGTCCTGCTCAGTCAATCGGAGGAATCGAAACGCCGACGACGTTCGGCCTTAGCCTTGTAACGGCTGCTCGAAGGCTCGCTCGGTCGAGGCGACCGCTCGCTCAGGTGGGGTAGTTTCGGTGAACTCGCCTCATCTTTGCCTTCACATAATAAATCGCATGTTTTCAACTTGCACAAGTAGGCTTAATAATAAAAGAGATGAATCCACATAGCTAAAGGGAGTAATCCCGACGGGTCGAATTGAGATAGAATATGGAAAGGTCCAACAGTCGGCTTAGAGTTGGTGTACGGCATGGTTTGAAAATGACACTCGGTCCTTCGTCTCGTGGCTTGGGAGAAGGAAAGTTGGTCTTCGACACAAAACTATGAACTGGCCTAAGTCATAGGCGTCGCCCGTGTAAATGCTTGATAAAGCAGGCACGCTTCCACTGCACAAGGCTTGGCATAGCCTTTGCTCGTCCCTCGGGTTAAGTTGTAGGCTTGAGTAAGTTAGGCAAAGTTATGCCGGTCGACCTAAGTCATTCCAAGTCCTGCCCCGCTCATTCTGCGGTTGTCAAGTTAAATAGTCCCACGATCCCAAGGCCCGTCATATGAGGTATGACTTGGACGATAGCGTTGCGTAGAACACGAGTCAGTTTAAGGCACGAGCCACGGTTGGTTCAGTGGAAAGTTAGCCACGGTCTGTCGATACTTAAGGAAAAACGTTATGTTCAAGTTAAGTTGGAAGGCTATGCAATAGTCGTTCCCTAGTTTCCAAGAATGTTAAGTCTAAGCGATGGTTAGTCGCCGAGAGGAAATATGTCAGGACTGTAATTCAGTCGCCGAGGCAACCCTGGTTTGGGTTCTGCGAAGAAGTATGAAAAGTGGAAGAAGTAAGGCAAAGGAACTAAGTGATGATGATGAGACCATGCATTACGTTAAGTCTAGAAGTTAGCGTAGGCGCGTGGTCATGACAACTTGTCGACAAGGGCGATGGTTCTTCGGATCGGCAACCTTGGGCCAGGGACCGATCCAGCCTAGGAAGAACAACGTATAGTCGAGCTGAGTAATAGGCAACCGGTAGGTCGGGAACTTGCATCGGGGATCGCCACCTGCGGTGCAAGGGTCCCGAATGCCAGGCTATGTCCACGATGAATAGTTAATGCCAGTGACCTTTCATATAAACGTGTCGGCACGGACGGCAATCCGCGTGTGTGCCTTTGGATTGAGTTGAGTTGGATGTGTATGCAGTTAGAGAACACAATGTCTGGGCCTAAGATTTGGCTACAATGAAGACGGCGTGCTTCGGCACGAGATGTGGTATCGAGTGTTAAGTTGTTGGCATAGAGTTGCATGAGTTAGGTTTGAGTTGTTGCGAGTTAAGTCGAGAAGGACCATAGGGCAAGTTGGGTGAAGTTACGTTGAGTTGCTGGGCACGACCACGAAATATGAGGCACGGTCGCATTGTCACAACACATGTATAGGCAAGACTAAGCGAGGAGGCGCTGCCTCAAAGATATTGAAGCACGAATCGAGTTCATGGCACGACCGAGTCGTTACGTCACAGAGTATGGCACGAAAGACATGTATGAGTCGGTGCGTTGTCAATACAAGCACGAGAAAGGTCTAGAGGCAAGGAAATGGAGTCTATCATGTAGTTGCGTCTCTGATTATGGCCGTAAGGCAAACACGACTTGATAGGTTATCGTTATTGGCACGAGAAGGGTCTAAGGCAAAGTATGAGTTAACGTCATTGTGCAAGCACGGGAGGGTCCTCAGACACAAGTATGCCAAGGCGTTTGTCATAAAACTGATCGTAAGATAAGACTAGAATGACAATTGATAAGAATGGACTATGCTGCACAAAGTAAATGAAACGTGTTGGTTTTGTATGGGTGGGCGAAGAGCTCATTCCACCAGTACAGTTGAGTACTGACACCCACATAGTTTCCATGTGCAGGAACAGATAGAAGCTCGTGGCACGGAGCTCGCTTGGATGCGTCGAGGCACGGAGTTCCTTAGCGATTCGAAGCGTACGGCCGCAAGGAGTCAAGACTTATACGGGACATAATGTATGGACATCGCCTTCCGAAGCTTCCGCTGGCTCGAGCAAATGTACTTTAAGATATGAGAGAGAGCTGAGTGACTTGTAATGTAAGATGAGTGAGCTTGAGTGATTATAAGTTTAGCCTTGCGTCCCATTGTAACCGTTGTTTTCAATATCAATAAAGAGCTTCTTTGAATAACCTGTGTTTCGTTCTAATTTATGCTGCTATAATTCAATGTCTCTGCATGGGACTTCTGTGCGACGACACCGTCGTAGTCGCTGAAATCGGCCGTTATGGAACCCGTCTTGCACGAGCGCAATCTAGGCTCGTGCGGCATCACGCCTTAGCGAGGACGATCGCTCCTACGGGAGCGGGACGTGACATAATGGTATCAGAGCACGGCTTTACGTCCTTGGACTATCGATTGAATTCTTTAACTCCGATGTTTCTGCGAACTCTGAATGTTGCTTCCGCATATTGATATCGTTGGTGCGCTCTCTCTCAAATGTCCCACGGGATGTCCATACAATAAGTCTATCTATTTTACAAAATATAGGAGAACAGTTTTTGATAAAATAAAAAGATGGTTTGCGTCAGCACGGTTGGCTAAGTAGGGCTGGGCATATACACCAAGGATCGTGTCGACCTTAACAAAGTCGAGTGCGAGATTCGTAATATTCGAGCTAGAATGAGTTGAACTCGATTGAGTAAATGTGGGATGACTGTCGATAGGGGTGCTATCGAGTGACGATATCGTTGATGCGATATAGATGAGCGTGCTTAGAATTCGAGGAATGGTTCGAACGGAAAATTTGAAGAAGTCGATTTTAATTTGAATGATAGTTGAGGAATTATTGAATAACTTTATTCCTGAGTGGTGTATGCGATAGTCTCAGGAATGTCGATCGATCGATGAGGATGTGGGGTGTCGATGAGTCTATCAATCAGCAAGCGTTGCGTGGATGCAAAGCCTTAGCTTGAATATGATTGAGCAAAATATAGTCTTGAAGATTTTGATGAGTCGATTCAAACAACTTAGAAATTGACGCACACGGAACATGCACGGGATTGAGGATTGCGTAAGTATGAAACGCGAAAATGATCGAGTAGATGAAACTGAATCGAAGAAAAGTTAAGGTGTACAAAAGGATCACTTATTCGAGGGAATCGTTGAGAATCGTATACGAAAGTTAGCACGATCGGAAGATAGCATGCATGAAAAATTTGAGTTTTGAAGTTACGCAATAACTCTAAGGATTGGATTGAATGTTGCTCGATGATTTGAGTTAGCAAGGAATGATGCGAATTGAGGAAGTTACGTTGGTCGATGACTTAAGATAGACGGATGAACAATACGTGAATTTGGGTTTGAGGAATTTGATGTTGGGAATGACTCGTAAGAGGATGATCGAACTTGAATTTGAATGTTGATGAGATCATCCAGTCGGACGATAGCACCATTCGCACGACTCAAAATTTGGTTGCAAAGGAAGATCGTCAGGTTACGCATATCGTCGATGGTATTGAGGCGTATCAAAGATAGATATGCGATAACTCGGGGGTACTCTGACTCGGCGGATAACGATCGTACAAGTGTTATTGTTCGGTTGGATGCGATACTTAGGATCTTGATTGAAACGAATGTTGGATAAAAACGATTGTGTCTTGAGAGTTACGCGGATAACCACAGCATCGACATTCTTGTCTTGTGCGAGCGCAACTCTAGTCTCGCACATGCGTTGCGTCGGATTTGGGGCGATCGTTCCGCGTGAGCGCTGACATGGTGATTCATGTCGCGGGAATGATCGAACTCGGAAAAAAATTAGGACTTTGATTGTCTCGATTTGTTGGCTTGATGCAAAGGTGAATTCGAGGATTTGTAGACTTGGGATTGATGAATAAATAAAACTTGAGGATTGAGTAGGTCCAATCCGCGCATCGAGAATGAATTAGTCTAGACATAAAATAAGAGTTACGTCCCGATGAGAACGATTATCTCGCGGGAGCGTGCATGGTGATTTGTGCCCACCATAGATAATCTGACTCGCGTGAGATCGGGGCGCAACGTATTGTTAAGTCAGACGACCTTGTGAACGATTGTGTGAATTGGAATAGATGACTTAGGGAATGTGGAATGTGAAATTTTGGTTAGCGACAATTTGAGTCATAGCGTGTTTGATTCGAGAAGGATTGATAGGCGGATTATGTCGAACGTGTTCGAAGAGATAGATTATGCGAAAATGGTTTGTTGAACGAGCGATATTGAGATGCCGTGGAATTGGTTGACCCCAAGTCTGGCAAAGGAAAATACTATGATGCTGGACTTGCAGGGGCAAATGGAAACTCTATGCGGTCCAAGAAGAGGCCGCATAAGGGTGCCAGTCGCATGCAGAAAGCTCATGCGGCCACAAATGCCAGCCGCATGCAGAAGGCTCATGCGGCCACAACTTCCAGCCGCATGCAGAAGACTCATCGGCCACAAATTCCAGTCGCATACAGAAGGCTCATGCGGCCTCCAATCTCAGCCGCATACAGAATGCTTATGCGGCTGCCAAGCCCAGCCGCAGGGAGATGGCTTATGCGGCATCCAATTCCAACCGCAGACCATCCACCCTATGCGGCTCGGGTTCAGTCTTCGACCGCCTCTCATGCGGTCCTAACCTCAGAAGCTCCCATGAGGATGTGCCAGACTCTGTGCGGCACAGCTTGGACTCTTTCTACTACGCGCCCTTGGGTGCTAGGACGAAGAAGTCTAGGACAGCGCGTGCTCATCGAGCTCAGTCAGCTGTCCCAACTTCTGACCATCAGGGAGTCCCGCTAACTGTTATGCGGGCCTCTGATGTAAAGTTGTACAAAACCACCCGTGTCCAGCCCCCGACGGCCAACGGACAAAGTGGTTCTCAAGAGTCTCCCAACAATGATCAGGGGCAAGTACTTTTACTAGCCCCACGTCAAGGAACAAATATGATACCAACACACTCGTGTGCTCGGGACTCCCGGGTCCACAAAATGAGTGTAAAGGTTGCTCGAGATGCACTTGACTTGCGTGATGTGATCCTTCACAAGCACAAGGAAAGAGAAGAAACCTTGATGTGCAGAGAGTCCTTCCATGGACATCACTGCACTCAAGTCATTGTCAACTGCTGCTACAATAAGACAGCAGTATGAGAGGACCGGCAGTCCCTCTTCCAACGACTACAACAGCCAGGACCGGTCCTAGAACAAAGCTTGGGAGACGAGGTGCTTCCTTTCGCCTCTTGCAATTCTGCCCGAAAAGTCCCTACCGCATGGGAGGGAAGAAAGTAAATGTCTCCAGCCCGATGATCTCAACTAGCACGGCTAAGAAACTCTCATCCAAGCGGTTGTCCACAACCACCACAGGAGGAGTTTATCAAGGCACCCGCTCGAAGAAGAAATCTTCAACACTTGGAGATTCGTCATCTACATCCCTGGGGGTAGCCGAAGCTGGGGGTAGCACTCCCCGGAACATCCACAACAATCCAGTGTTCCAAGAAGATCAACCTGGGGAGATAATCCCTCCAACAGATGCAGCAGATTCTGACATCCCTGTAGATGTCCACAAGTGCCAAGATGAGGCAACCTCCTATGCAGGGGGTGGCACTTCCTCTGAGTCTGAACCGGAGGAGAACATTTCCTTATACTGTTCGGGGGTATGATTCTGACGTCCCTGTAGACATCCACAACATTTCCTTCTCTATTCGGGGGTATGATTCGGAGAGCACGTCTTCTACAGTTCCTTCTACTGCTCCTCATGTGAGAACAGTATTCATGACTGAAAATGATCAAGACGGTCCTAGTGATCGACAGCGCCTCGACACTCTAGAGGCCATACTTCATACCTTGGTTAAGTCAGTAGACGAGATCAAGGCGGCTCTATCGGCTCTCCAAGGAAGGATGCCTGGCCAAACAAACTTGGCTCCCGCCGTCAATGTAGGCTCAAACACAACCGCACCAATCCCAGGCGACAATCCACCCGGAATGTCGACTCCCACTGCTGCAAAAGAGGCCAGGGAGGCGAAAAGAGAAGTCCAGGAGCTTCGGGCAATGTTTCACGCCCGAGAAAACTCTCAGGACCTCAGGATACGACAGCCGTATCCCGCTGCATGGAGAGATGTCCCCTTCCCTCCTCGATACAAACCATTCAACATCAATCCTTATGACGGGAAGACATCTGCGAGCCGATACATGACCTACTTCGAGGTCACAACAGACCATCTATCGCATGACGACGCCATCCTCACGAGGTTGTTCATTGGGGCATTAGAGGGGGTCGCATTCGACTGGTACCGCAACCTGCCGGATAACTGTATCCATTCCTTCGCCGGCTTCAAACATATGTTCTTGGAGAGATTCTATGAAGTGGGACATGATGTGACAATGTCAACCCTCATGGACGTTGTTCAAGGAGAGAAGGAGCTGACAAGGAATTACATTGAGCGGTTTTGCCAAACCGCGATGAAGTTGCCCTCCGGTAATCCGGACTCTTCTTTGGTTAAAATTTGCCAGAAGAGGCTGCTCCCCACAATCAGCCTCTGGATGGGCAAAAGTCAATTTAAAGACTGGAAGACCTTCATCATCAGCGCCACTAGCACAGAAGCCAAGTTGAAGAAGGCTCGTCAATTGGGATTGCATATCTCGGATGGGGAAGACAAGGGAAAACGCCCTAACACTAACAACAACAATGGCGGTAATTCCTCTAACAACCGAGACAACAAGGGCAAACAGGCTATGGTGGCCGACACAGCCCAGAAGCCCGAACCGAAGCAGGAAGAAAAGCAGTGGCCGCAGATGACTTACTCCTTCGAGGATAGTCATGTCAAGCCCATCTTCGACATACTCTTACAAGGAGACAGAATTTAGCTCCCTCCGCCAAGACGTGAACCTCGACCTGTAGAGATGGAGAGCCCCAAGTACTGTCACTACTATCGCTACGTCCACCATGCTACACAAGACTGCTTCCAATTGAAGCGGTACATCCAGAACCTCATCGACTCCAAAGCCTTGGCCATTGATTTCGAGGAGGTGACGGTCACTGCCAACATGGTGTCAATCCAATTCGGCAGCTTCCCGCCGATGAGGACCCAAGACGGTGTAGTACCCGTCCCCCGGGCAAAAATGGAGGTCGCTAATCTTCCACCTCCCCGAGACCAGGCTGCTGGGCTGGTACCCCTCACCACATCACGAGGGGAGGTCATGTGGGTCCACCCGTACTTAGTATCTGAAGTAACCCAGCCAGTATCACCCTCTACTGACAAGAAGAAGGGCGGGAAGTCAAGTCCTGCCGTACAATCTCAGCCGACGTCGAAGAAGCGACAGCTGTCGTTACCCGGTCTGGTGCACAAACTCAACCCATACCGGGTAACTCGGCTGAAGAACGTCAGCCGGCCGCTACTGATACCCCAGGACCTTCTCAGCCTCCGCCGGCCGATAAGCCTAAGCCAAAGGAGGCCCGCTTTGACAAGCCGCTCCGGAAAGACACGCCTCAGGGGCTGGAGAAGCCCTACAATTTTGACATTTTGGCACAATTGGCCAATACACCAGCCAAATTGTCATTATATGAACTCCTGAGACTCTCCAAAGATATTCGTGTCGCACTGAGTGAAGCACTCCAGAATGCCGTCGCATATCTGGCTCAGGTCAAGCTTACAGGAGAGAACTCGCCGGCAGATCTCTAGGACAGCGCTTGTACAGGTGCAATGCCCAACATTGTGTTCACTCAGCAGGATATGCTTATCAAGACCAACCTGCACGATCGCCCTCTGTATTATACTGGATACGTCGGCGACATCAAGGTGGATCGGATGCACATTGATCCCGGTTCTTCGATAAACATTATTCCGAAGAGCTCGCTTCACCTCCTGTGCATCCCTATGCATCGGCTGACTCCTACCAGCACCGCCATCAGCAGTTTCAATTCAGGTAGAAGCTATCCCATTGGAAAGATTCGCCTGAAGTGCCAAATTAGCGACCTTCAGTCAGAAGTAACCTGCTATGTCATAGACGCAGATACCTCCTATAATATTCTACTGGGGCGTCCGTGGATACATGATTATATGATCGTGCCCTCCATATTGCACCAATGCTTCAAATACGTCGATAAGCACGACTTCGTAATGACGGAATTTGTCGACATCGATCCCTTCAAAGGTGTCGAATCCTACTATTCGGATTCCTGCTTGTACGAGAAATCAAAGAGGCACCTGATCAAGGAGGATGTTCAAGAGCAGATGGAGGCCATTGCAGGGCCTGAGGAACCTTCTCCAACCCCGCAAACCAGGCAGGACTGCACCTCTTACAGCCACTCTGTGTAGAGAAGCAACTAGTCTCCCGGTGCTCACTGCACAAAAGGAGCAGATGACAATCCGACTGCCAAGGTCTGGCCAAGGGCCGAGACCCACTACGAAGCCACTGACAATCAGGCTGCCAAGAGCCGGCCAACAACAAACAGAAGAGATCAATCCTTCTGTTAAGCCACTGACGATTCGTCTTTCCAGGATAAGTCGACAGCCAAGCGCTAAGCCGGGGATTACTAATGAGCCAACAACTCCACGTCCAGCACCAAGCGCTAAGCCAGGGATCGCTAATGCGCCAACGACCCTACGTTCAGCACCACCAGTGGAGCCCCTTATGATCAAGCTGCCCAGGTCATCCTCCCAGTCTTCGTTAATACAGGGGGTGGCTGAAGAGGAGTTAGAGCTAGCCAAGTATGTGGCTGCCCACACTGATGTTCCTTCTGCTGACGATGTAATTCCACCCGAAAAGATACCTTATTTTATCAATAAAGGGCTATCTTTAACTACCTCGAGCTTAATAAGCTTTGTATAATGTATGCTATGGAACGCGGTATAAGCACGAACCTACACACACAAGTGACAAATGTTTATACCGCAAACCAACTTACTCCCGTGGAAGGCGCTTGCTTCATAGTCGAGGGAGAGGATCATCCAATCATCTTCGGCCGAAAGAATGATCCACAACCCTTCAGGATAGAAGAAGTTAATCTCGAACCCAACACCGGGAGACTGCCCCTTTATCTGTATAGCTCCTGATCCAAGTACCTCATGCAAAAACAGGGGTATGATATGGAGGCTACGCCAGGCTTGAACTATGGCACTGGCCGGCGATTACCTCTGCAATTGCCAGTCCCGGCTGGAAAACCACGGGATTACTACAACAAGACCAGACGTGGTCTAGGCTATGTTACACCCGCAACGACTCCTAAGAGCTCGGATGAGGAATGCGAATGGCATTCGCATTCAACCGGATCACCCACTTCCGATTCGGATGTCAGCATCGGGGACGTACTCAGGCAAGGTTGGTCTGTCAATATGGCATTTGCTGACGCCTATGAAGAAGACGAAGATGTACCCGTGCTCCTCGAGTTAGAGCCTTGGGTTCAGCAGCAAGATGCGCAGTGGAAGAAGCATTTCGAACAGAGAGATCCTCCTACCGAAGATGAGGTCATGCAAGTTGACCTCGGCGATGAATCCTCTCCAAAGCCAATCTTCGTCAGTAAAAGCCTGACAGACGAAGAGCTGGAGTCGCTTTTGCAGCTCGTCAGAGAGTACATTGACGTGTTTGCCTGGAGCTATGAGGACATGCCAGGGCTAAACCCCGAGGTTGCTCTCCATAAACTCAACATTCATCCGGACGCAAAGCCGATCAAGCAACAGCAACGACGGTTCCGCCCGGACATTATGAATTCTATCGAAGCTGAGGCCAACAAACTGATAGCCAGCGGCTTCATCCGGAAGGAACAATATCCAGACTGGGTCACCAATATAGTACCGGTCCTCAAGAAGAATGGGAAGATCTGAATTTGCATCGACTTCCGAAATCTGAACGAAGCATGTCCTAAGAATGAGTTCCCTCTTCCTATTACGGACATAATGATCGACAACACATGTGGCTTTGAGCGCATGTCCTTCATGGATGGTTTCTCAGGATACAACCAAATCAAGATGTTTCCTGACGACGAAAAGCATACATCATTCCGAACGCCAATTGGTGTGTACTGCTACACAGTCATGCCCTTTGGTTTAAAGAATGTCGACTCCACATACCAACGAGCTATGAGCGTCATCTTCAGAGATCACCTACGTAAGACAGTGGAATGTTATGTCGATGACATCGCTGTCATAAGCCGCTCTAAGGAAGATCATCTGCACGATCTGAGAACAGTATTCGACCTGATACGAGCGCACAACTTGAAGATGAACCCCATCAAATCCTTCTTGGGCGTATCTAGCAGAAAATTCTTGGGTTTATTATTACTGCCCAGGGAATCCATATAGACCCTGAGAAGACGAAGGTAATCATGGAGATGGGCCCCCCGAAAAATCTCATAGAACTCAGAGGCCTTCAAGGGAGGCTAGCCTATATCAGGAGGTTTATCTCTAACCTCTCTAGGCGGTGTCAACCATTCACCCAACTCATGAAGAAGGGCATCTCCTTCGTATGGGATGAAGAGTGCCAACGCGCCTTCGACAACATTAAAGAATATATGTCAAACCCTCCAGTCCTGGTAGCCCCGGTTGCTGGAAAACCGTTTCTGCTCTATGTGCGAGCGATGGAGCATTCCCTCGGTGCTCTACTAGCACAGAACAATGATGCAGGGCATGAACAGGCTATCTATTATCTCAGCCGAATGATGATAGGACCTGAGCAAAGATACACCGCCGTGGAAAAGGAATGTCTCGCTTTGGTGTTCGCTATTCAGAAGACGCAACACTATGTTAGAGGACAAACCATCCACGTTATATCACGAGTCAACCCTCTTAGGGTCCTCATGACCAAACCAGGTGCACTCAGCTCTCGCCTTGCTACTTGGGCGATATTATTGTCTCCCCACCACATGATCTTCGTCCCGCAGAAGGCTGTTAAAGGTCAAGCTCTGGCAGACTTTTTAGCAGCCCATCTAGGTTCGGAGTCAACCATAATATATGAAGAGATCCCAGACGAGATCGCCAATTCAAATATGGCTTCCTATGATACCGTCTGGCGAATGTTCTTCGACGGTGCTTCAAGAACCGGACCCAAAGGCAACATCGTCGTTGGGGTCGGAGTGGTACTGATTTCTCACTCTAGATTGGTGATCAATCGGGCGTACTCACTCACGGAACCTTGTTCAAACAACATGGCCGAGTACAATGCCTTGGTTATCGGCCTCCGACTGGCAAAGGAACTGGGGGTAGAGTACCTGGAAGCATATGGCGATTCACAGTTAATCGTCAATCAGATCCGGGGTTCTTACGAAGTTCGTCATGAAGAAATGATCCCCTATCATCAAATAGCAATCGTTATCATTACGTCCCTGAAAGGATTCTTCATAGAACATGTTTCCAGACTCCGGAACATTGAAGCCGACGCCTTAGCAGGACTGGCTGCTTGTCTAGCGGTCCCAAATTATACTCATCATTTGGTTGACGTAATAGGACGTGAATTGGTCTGTCCTAAGAACAACGTCCAATTTGTTGATAGCTATTCTGCCCTGACGGTCGACGAGACACAAGATTAGAGGCTCCCATTTATCGACTTTGCAGTCTATGGCATCTTGTCGGAAAACCCAAAACAAGCCACCTCTATTAGAAGACGTTCTCTCAGATTCTTCTACGATACAGAGACAAAAATATTATATCGACGAACATATGATGGATTACTGCTCCGGTGTTTGTCAGATACAGAAGCCATAGAAGCTGTACGCAAAGCTCATGACGACGTTTGTGGGGCCCATCAACCTGCCCAAAATTACAAGACCGCCTTCGTCGAATGGGCTATTACTGGCCTACGATGGTGGCAGATGCGATAGACTCGGCAAGAAAGTGTAAAGCTTGTCAGGTCCATGCGGATTTCATACACCAACCATCCGAATTCCTACATCCGACGGTGGCATCCTGGCCATTTGAGGCGTGGGGATTAGATATCATTGGTCCAATTACCCCACCTTCATCTAGAGGACACCGTTTTATACTAGCAATTACGGATTACTTTTCCAAATGGGCGAAAGATGTTCCACTTGCTGAAGTGAAGACATCAAACGTGATCAGCTTCCTCAAGCATCACGTCATCTATAGCTTTGGACTGCCTCGAAGGATCATCCACGACAATGGTCCGCAGTTCGCAAGTCACGCCTTCTATCGGTTTTGCGACAAACACCGAATCCAGAATGTTGCTTCAACACCATACAACCCGGCGGCTAATGGATTGGCTGAAGCGTTCAACAAAACTATAATCAAGCTTCTCAAAAAGTTCGTGTCCTCAAAAAAATGTGACTGGAATGAAAAGCATGGCGAATGCTGATGGGTGTACCGTACTACAGTCCGGACGGCCACTGGGAACACACCATTCTCTCTGGTGTACGGAAGTGAGACAGTTCTCCCATTGGAGACTCAAATTCCCTCGCTCCGCGTCGCCCTCACTTACCGATTGACGACGGACGATAATTACTGTCGCCGGCTACAAGAGTTGGAGGCCTTAGATGAGAAGCGACTATTAGCTCAACAACGAATCGAGCTTTATCAAGCACGCATCTCTGGAGCCTTCAACAAGAAGGTTAAACTCAGAACATTCTAAGTGGGCGATCTCGTTTTGGCAGTCCGGAGGCCGATGGTTATGACTCACAAAACCGTCGACAAGTTCCAGCCAAAGTGGGAAGGTCCATTTATCATCGAGACTGTATTCTCCAATGGTGCATACCGTCTCGCAAAGCAAAACGGAGACTTGCTCATGATGCTCATCAACGACAAGTTCCTGATGAAATATTATGTTTAAATGACAACTTCCGAACCAACCGGATTGTTGAGTTATGTACCCTTAGGTACCGATGAACTTACACTCTGGTCACTCCAAATGAATCTATATCACATCTTCTGGGAAGTAAGTCATGTATGATCATACCTCTGAACTTCCTTCCTAAAAGAGCATTTTCCTCATAATCTATTACCCGCGCTTTCAGTGCATAAAAAAGGGTAACAGATCCATAAAATTCCCGAAACAGCCACGTCGATGTCACCCCTGAGTTGTTTCACTTCCATCAAAAACAAACCACCCCTTACGTAGAACTTCCACATCCATATTACCTCTGAGTTGTTCTATGTACCCTTCGTGGAGTCCACTCCTGCCACGTCCTCATTACCTCTGAGTAGGAAGACTCCATTGTAAAACTCTCATGTTTACCAAGTCCTCATTACCTCTGAGTAAGTATGTTGGTTTTCTCTCAACTTATTATCCGTATCCAAAACCAGGGTACGCCAAGGATAATAGGCCCACAAATGTCCACAGTTGACCACAAATGTCCACAGCTGACCACAAATGCTGTACTAGGTCCCCTAGTACATGCGCCTCTTTTCTCATCACCACATGCCTCTGGAACCCAGCTGTTCCATGGCATTCTTTCGCCCAATACCAAGAACTTCTAAGTCCGCCCTACCACGGAGTTGTTCTAGGTATCTCTATCGAACTTATTATCCATACCTAAAACCAAGGTATGCCAAGGGTAATAGGTCCACAGAAAGTCCCCCGGTGGGACAAAATACCATAAAACCATAAGTACGGTACAAGCACAACAGATAAAGAATGATGTAAACATAGTCATTCATTGAAAATCAAAAGTACTATATTTTTGGGACTATGTCCCGGTTAAAATGAAAGAACATAAATGATAAAAAGAAAGAAAATGCCGATTATGGTTCGGCAACGCACAGCTCTCTGAGACGGTCCTTCAACTGGGCCGTCGACCGCTCAATCCTCCGCTTGGCCCGGCGCTCAGCCTCCTGAGTCAACCTCTCTGCATCCTCCAGATGTGCATGCGCCTGCCAGCCGTCTTCAAGCTTCTTCAGTGCACGTTCCAAGGTAGTAGAGGTCCGGGTAACCCGATCGGCGTCCTGGAGAATTAGCTTCTTGTCTTGGCGAGAAGCCTGGAGCTCAATTCCAAAGTAGCCAATTGCCTCTGAGGCTGGAGGATCTGGTCCTTCATATCTATTATCCCACGAGAGGCGGCCTCTTCCCGAGCAATGTAATCCTCTTCCCTGCGCTTAATTGATCGTACTGCAGAGATAAATCTCGAAGGTCCTTCACTAGAACAGGCTCGGACGTCTCCCGTATCGTCCTTACCTTTTCCATAGCTGTTATACGGAAGGCATGCTCATGATCTATTGCTGAAGACAGACGACTTGCCGCAGTACTTGAAACTGGGCCACGAGCTGATCGGCTTCTAGTAATTTGGCTCCAAAAGCTCGACCATCCCTGTCCCACCGGGGAGTTCTAAGGAGTTCAATCTGGCCGCGGGCACATTGACGGGCCAATACAAAAGATGTCCCCCTCTCCACAACAGCTTCAACCCCTCGCTTCAGGTGGCGGTAGAAACTGTCAACCACGTCCTTCGACGATTCATCCAGAACTTTCGAAGAAGACGACCTCAAAGGAAGAGTAGCTGGCAGAGTTGAAGAAGATGCACCGAAACTTGATGCCCCTGCCACTAGGGAAACAAGTTACGAGCGATAGGACGCTTGAATAGCGGCCATCTCCTCCTTCGCAACCTGAAGAATCCGGAGACTTGGCAGGGCGGAAAGGTCGACCTCCGGAGCTACATGAACCAAGGAGGGTGCAGGGACCATTTCTCCCCGTCCCGGCCGTTCCATTGCATGTTCTCCCGAACTCGAACCGACAGGAGGCCCCTCGATATAAGTTGAAGGAGGGGGAGGCACACTTTCTTCCACCAGACCCCCTCTGGTGACTTTTCCCCCGATGATGTCCGTCGTTGGCAGCAAAGGAGCAGGACCTGTATGTCCGGAGCAACCATCGAACAGCTTAACCCGAAAGATATGAAGATAGAGCAAATGAACATCCTCACTAGTCAAGACTTGACTTAGCTTACCAGGTGAGGGTTGCTGAAGCTGAGGCTCGCTCACAGCCATTGTATCCTCCTCACCAGCGACATCTGAGCCGAATGTAGCTGGTTCCTCTGCCCCAGCCGCCCCGAAGGTAGACACAATTGGGTCAGCATCACCCGGCTGTAATTCAGCAACCTCGGAGATTGGCTCCGTAGAGCCCACATCGCCCTAGGTTGAGATGTCAACAACGGGAGAAACCTCAGCCGACGCCGGAGAACCCTGGCAGAAATAAGCTCGGCACTCATATCACTAATTAAAGTGGCTAGAGCCGGGTCAACCTCAGAGACAGTAGCCGGCTCTCGAGAATCCACTTCTCCTAACGCCTACAAAGAAAAGAAGAATGATCAGATCATAGTACGAAAAGAAGAGCTAAAAAAGCTGGTTGTAATTCGATTCACCTCCGAAACGGCATCAACATCCTCGCTTCTCTCCCTAATGATTGGCCTGCGAGGCTTACCGTAGCCCGTTTTCGAGAGTAAGTTATGCCACCAACAGCGGACCCACGCCTGCTTCACTTTCTTGAAGGACTAGGCGCAACAGGGGGCTGATCTGCCACCACATCATCTGCAGGAGGAAGAGACAAGTCATCAGGGTCATCCTCCTCGTCCACGTTGATGGACTCCGAGTCTGACACATCGATCGTGTTCCCTTTTTTTTTTCGTCTTTTGTAGTGCTCCGTCCCGCTCAGTCAATCAGAGGAATCGAAACGCCGACGGCGTTCGAAGTTAGCCTTGCAACGACTACTCGAAGACATCGCTCGATCGAGGCGACCGCTCGCTCAGGTGGGGTAGTTTCGGTAAACTTGCCTTATCTTAGCCTTCACATAATAAAGCATGTTTTCAACTTGCACAAGTAGGCTTAATAATAAAAGACGAATCACATAGCTAAAGGGAATAATCCCGACTCGAATGGAGTTAGAATATGGAAAGGTCCAACGGTTGGCATAGAATCGGTGCACGGCGTGCTTTGAAAATGACACTCAATCCTTCATCCCGTAGCCTGGGAGAAGGAAAGTTGGTTTGAGTTGTAGAAGTTATGAACGTAGCCTAAGTCATAGGCGTCGCCCGCATAAATGCTTCATAAAGCATGCACGATCCTGTCGTCCAAGGCTTGGCATAGCCTTCGCTTGTCCCATAAGTTAAGTTGTGTTGCACAGCTTGTGCCATAAGTCTAGGCACCCAAATGACTTGGTCGTTCAAAGTTGAACGCGTGCACGGCACGTTCCATCGAGGCAAGGCTTGACGCGGCCTTTGCTTGTTAAGTTGTAGGCTTGAGTAAGTTAGGCAAAGTTATGTCGGTCGACCTAAGTCATTCCAAGTGCCATCCCGCTCATTCTGCGGTTGTCAGGTTAAATAATCCCATGATCCCAAGGCCCGTCATATAAAGTATGACTTGGGCGATAGCGTCGCGTTGATCGGAAGTCGGCTTAAGGCACGGTGCACGGACTTAGTGTCTAGGGCATGAACCACGGTTGATTGAATGAGTTTTGGAGAAAGGATTATTGAATAGGCATTGAGTTGAATGAAAAGATATGGTAACATGGAAAGAATGCTCGCGACCATGGGTCGTCGAGGGGTCTCAAATGATAGAAAGAATGCTCGCGACCGTGGGTCGTCGAGGGGTCTCAAATGATAGATGGTTTGATATTGGTTTTGAAAGAGATGATAACACTGAAAGTACAATGACTGTGTGAGACGTCAGTTTGAGTGAAGGGTCTTGCATGGTCATTGGACAACTTGTCGGCAAGGTAGAGTTTCCCCCACGGCAACCTGTGGTGCCACGGGACCGATGCGGCCTAAGGAAACACGGTGGTAGCTGTGCTGGATCGACAGCACCGGGTCAGTCGGGGACTTCCAGGGGGCTAGCTACTTACGCTGGAAGGGTCCCGGCCGACCACAAGCTACGTGTCCAGGTATAGCTTGTTATGCTAGTGACCCCATATAGGTGAGTCGGCATGGGCGGCGATCCGCGTATATGCCTTTGGACTGAGTCGAGTATTAGAAGACGTGAATCAAGAGTTGAGTCGAATGTGTGCTCGGTCAGAAGACAATGTTTGACCTAAGATTTGCTGCAATGAAGACACCATGCTTCGGCACGAGATGTGGCGTCGAGTCTTATGTTATCGGCATATAAGTTGCATGGTTATGGTTGAGTTGTTTGAGTTTAAGTCAGGAAACCGCCGCAAGGCAAAGTTGGTCGAGTAACCCTTAGTTCACAAGTTGGATGGGTCAGTTGGTGATCAAAGTAGCAAGGGCCGCGAGGCGGCGATATGATCGAGTCTCATTGAGTTGCGAGGCACGACCTCAGCAAGGGTTTGTAGCACAGTCACAAGGAAATGGAGCCTCATCGCGTAGTTGTGTATCTGATTTTAAGCCGTAAAGGCAAACACGACTCGATAGGTTAACGTTGTTGGCACGAGAAGGGTCTTGAGGCAAGGTATGAGTTAACGTTGTCGTTGCAAGCACGAGATGGTCTAGAGACACGGAATAGGCCAAGGCGTCGGTCCTAAAATTGATCCTAAGGCAAGAGTAGAAAGACAATCATAAAGGGGACTAAGTTACACAAAAGTAAATCAAACGTGTCGGGTTTGTATGGGTGGGCGAGGAGCTCATTCCACCAGTACAGTTGAGTACTGACACCCATATAGTTTACATGTGCAGGCACAGGTAGAAGCTCGTGGCGCAGCTCGCTTGGATGCGTCGTGGCACGGAGTTCCTTGGCGATTCGAAGCGCGCGGCCGCATGGAGTAAAGACTTATACAAGACATAATGTATGGACGTCGCCTTCTAAAGCCGCTGGATCAAGACTTGTAATTGAGAGATAAGAAAGAGCTGAGTGAACTTGTAAAATGTGAAAGAGAGTGAGCTTGAGTGATTGTAATATTGGCCTTGCGCCCCCAATGTAACCGTTGTTTAAATATCAATAAAGAGCTTCTTTGAATAACTTGTGTTTGTTCTTAATTTCTGCTGCTATCATTCAATGTCTCTGCTTGGGACTTCTGTGCGACGATCCCGTCGCAGCCGCTGAAATCGACCGTTATAGAACCCGCCTTGCACGAGCGCAATCTAGGCTCGTGCGGCATCACGCTTAGCGAGGACGATCGCTTCTACGGGAGCGAGGCGTGACATAATGGTATCAGAGCACGGCTTTACGTCCTTGGACTATCGATTGAATTCTTTAACTCGTTGTTTCCGTAAACTCTGTTGCTTCCGCAAGTGTTATCGTTGGTGCGCTCTCTCTCAATTGTCCCACGGGATGTCCATACAATAAGTCTAACTATTTTGCAAAACATAGGAGAACAGTTTTTGATAAGAAATAAAAGATGGTTTGTGTAAGCATGGTTGGCTAAGTCGGGCTGGGCATATACACCAAAAGTTGCGTCGACCTTAGAAAAGTCGAGTGCGAGAATTGAATAGTGTCGAACAAGAATGAGTTGAACTCGATTGAGTAAATTGAGATGACTATCGATAGGGGTGCTATCGAACGGCGATATCGTTGGTGCGATATAGATGAGCGTGCTTGGAAATTGAGGAATGGTTCGAACAAAAATTTGAAGAAATGGATTTTGATTCGAATGATAAGTTGAGGATTTGTTGAATGACTTCATCCCTGAGTGGTGTATGCGATAGCCTCAGGGATGTCGATCGATTGATTGAGGAAATTGATGTTGTGAAGGATTCGAGGGATAATAATTAAACTTGAACTTGAACGTCGAGGAGATTATCAGTCGGACGATAGCATCATTCGCATGACTCAGAATTGGTTGCAAAGGAAGATCGTCAGGTTACGCATATCGTCGATGGTATTGAGGCATATCAAAGATCGATATGCGATAACTCGGGGGTACTCTGACTCGGCGAAGGACGATCGTGCAAGTGTTATTGTTCGGTGGATACAATACTTAGGATTTTGATCGAGATCAATGTTGGATGAAAATGATCGTGTCGTGATGGTCACGTTGATAGCCACAACGTCGACATTCTTGTCTTGCGCGAGCGCAACTCTAGCCTCGCACATGCGTCGCGTCGGATTTGAGACGATCGTTCCGCGTGAGCGCTGCCATGGTGATTCATGTCGCAGGAATGATTAAACTCGGAAAATCAGGATGCGGCAACTTTGATTGTCTCAACTTGTTGGCTTGATGCGAAGGAAAATTCGAGGATGCGAGTACTTGCGATTGATGAATGAATGAAACTTGAGGATTGAGTAGGTCCAATCCGCACATCGAGAATGAACTAGTCTAGACGCAAAACAAGAGTTACGTCCTGATGAGAATGATTATCCCGTGGGAGCGTGCATGGTGATTCATGTCCCACCATGGGTAATCTGAATCGCGTGAGATCGGGGCGCAACATATTGTTAAGCTAGACGACCTCATGATCGAATGCGTGAATTGGGATAAATGACTTAGGGAATATGAAATATGAATTGTGGTTTAGCGGTGGATTGTGTCGTAGCGTGCTTGACTTGAAAAGGATTGATAGGTGGATTATGTCGAAGTGTACGAGGGATAGACTATACAAAATGGCTTGATGAACGAGCGATACGTTCTTGTTGAGTATTGGTTGAACGTGAGTTATCGTAGGATGGATTTGCTGAATAACTCGGACCCCGTGCGATGAATGTTGAGATGTGTGTAGGAAATCTATGCTCGAAGTTTAGAAATCGAAGTGATGCGAGCTTGGATTGAAAACCCCGTACTATTAACTTGGTTTGACCTTAGGATGGGGTCAGTGTTGATATTGTTGTTTGGGAACTATGATTCCAATACTGACGAAAAGACATGGCCTAGCGGTTAGGCAGACGTCCTAGTGCGAAGTGGTAGAGTTTATGGAGGCACCACTCGTGAGTATCGGTTGACATGCACGTATATCAGGGACGCCCGATATGTGCACGATCCGACTCGAGTGGTGATGGGGATTCTCTATCACGAGGCTTGGTTGAAATACATATATTTTGGGGACGTCTGGAATATGTGCACGATCCAACTAAGTGATACGTTGAATGAAGTGAGACTTGAGGAACGGGGAAGTGTCGAGGATTTTATATCGTAAGCTTGGAAGAAAGGATTGAGGGTAGCACAAGCGTGGCTCGGATTTGAGGGAACGCATATGAGAAGTGTGCGCGAGAGTCGTTGAACGTTCGAGTGGTAAGTCAAGGAGTAAGTACTCAGTTAGTTTCGAGGACGAAACTTTTTTTGAGTGGTGTATGATGTAGTGCCCCGTCCCGCTCAGTCAATCGGAGGAATCGAAACGCCGACGGCGTTCGAACTTAGCCTTGACTTGAAAAGGATTGATAGGTGGATTATGTCGAACGTGTACGAGGGATAGACTATATAAAATGGCTTGATGAACGAGCGATACATTCTTGTTGAGTATTGGTTGAACGTGAGTTATCGTAGGATGGCTTTGCTGAATGACTCGGACCCCGTGCGATGAATGTTGAGATGTGTGTAGGAAATATCTATGCTCGAAGTTTAGAAATCGGAGTGATGCGAGCTTGGGTAGAAAACCCCGTACTATCAACTTGGTTTGACCTTAGGATGGGGTCAGTGTTGATATTGTTGTTTGGGAACTATGATTCCAATACTGACGGAAAGACATAGCCTAGCGGTTAGGCAGATGTCCTAGTACGAAGTGGTAGAGTTTATGGAGGCACCACTCGTGAGTATCGGTTGACATGCACGTATATCAGGGACGCCCGAATATGTGCACGATCCGACTCGAGTGGTGATGGGGATTCTCTATCACGAGGCTTGGTTGAAATGCATGTATTTTGGGGACGCCTGGAATATGTGCACGATCCAACTAAGTGATACGTTGAATCAAGTGAGACTTGAGGAACAGAATGTGTCGAGGATTTGATATCGTAAGCTTGGAAGAAAGGATTGAGGGTAGCACGAGCGTGGCTCGGATTTGAGGGAACGCATATGAGAAGTGTGCGCGAGAGTCGTTGAACGTTCGAGTGGAAAGTCAAGGAGTAAGTACTCAGTTAGTTTCGAGGATGAAACTTTTTCTGAGTGGTGTATGATGTAGTACCCCGTCCCGCTCAGTCAATCGGAGGAATCGAAACGCCGACGGCGTTCGAACTTAGCCTTGCAACGGCTACTCGAAGACATCGCTCGGTCGAGGCGACCGCTCGCTCAGGTGGGGTAGTTTCGGTGAACTTGCCTCATCTTAGCCTTCACATAATAAAACGCATGTTTTCAACTTGCACAAGTAGGCTTAATAATAAAGAGATGATCACATAGCTAAAGGGAATAATCCCGATGGGTCGAATGAGTTAGAATATGGAAAGGTCCAACGGTTGGCATAGAATCGGTGCACGGCGTGCTTTGAAAATGACACTCGATCCTTCATCCGTGGCCTGGGAGAAGGAAAGTTGGTTTGAGTTGTAGAAGTTATGAACATAGCCTAAGTCATAGGCGTCGCCCGCATAAATGCTTCATAAAGCATGCACGGTCCTGTCGTCCAAGGCTTAGCATAGCCTTGGATGCCCCATGAGTAAAGTTGCGTTGCACAGCTTCTGCCATAAGTCTACGCACCCAAATGACTTGGTCGTTCAAAGTTGAACGCGTGCACGGCACGTTCCATCGAGGCAAGGCTTGACGCGGCCTTTGCTCGTTAAGTTGTAGGCTTGAGTAAGTTAGGCAAAGTTATGTCGGTCGACCTAAGTCATTCCAAGTGCTGTCCCGCTCATTCTACGGTTGTCAGGTTAAATAGTCCCACGATCCCAAGGCCCGTCATATAAAGTATGACTTGGCGATAGCGTCGCGTTGATCGGAAGTCGGCTTAAGGCACGATGCACGGACTTAGTGTCTAGGGCATGAACTACGGTTGATTGAATGAGTTTTGGAGAAAGGATTATTGAATAGGCATTGAGTTGAATGAAAAGATATGGTAACATGGAAAGAATACTCACGACCGTGGGTCGTCGAGGGGTCTCAAATGATAGAAAGAATGCTCGCGACCGTGGGTCGTCGAGGGGTCTCAAATGATAGAAGGTTTGATATTGGTTTTGAAAGAGATGATAACACTGAAAGTACAATGACTGTGTGAGATGTCAGTTTGAGTGAAGGGTCTTGCATGGTCATTGGACAACTTGTCGATAAGGTAGAGTTTTCCCGCACGGCAACCTGTGGCGCCACGGGACCGATGCGGCCTAAGGAAACACGGTGGTAGCTGTGCTGGTCTCGACAGCACCGGGTCAGTCGGGGACTTCCAGGGGGCTAGCTACCTTGCGCTGGAAGGGTCCCGGCCGACCGCAAGCTACGTGTCCAGGTATAGCTTGTTATGCTAGTGACCCTATATAGATGAGTCGGCATGGGCGGCGATCCGCGTATATGCCTTTGGACTGAGTCGAGTATTAGAAGAAGTGAATCAAGAGTCGAGTCGAATACGTGCTCGGTCAGAAGATAATGTTTGGGCCTAAGATTTGGCTGCAACGAAGACACCGTGCTTCGGCACGAGATGTGGCGTCGAGTCTTATGTTGTCGGCATATAAGTTGCATGGTTATGGTTGAGTTGTTTGAGTTTAAGTCAGGAAACCGCTGCAAGGCAAAGTTGGTCGAGTAACCCTTAGTTCATAAGTTGGATGGGTCAGTTGGTGATCAAAGTAGCAAGGGTCGCGAGGCGGCGATATGATCGAGTCTCATTGAGTTGCGAGGCACGACCTCAGCAAGGGTTTGTAGCACGGTCACAAGGAAATGGAGCCTCATCGCGTAGTTGTGTATCTGATTTTAAGACGTAAAGGCAAACACGACTCGATAGGTTAACGTTGTTGGCACGAGAAGGGTCTTGAGGCAAGGTATGAGTTAACGTTGTCGTTGCAAGCACGAGATGGTCTAGAGACACGGAATAGGCCAAGGCGTCGGTCCTAAAATTGATCCTAAAGCAAGAGTAGAAAGACAATCATAAAGGGGACTAAGTTACACAAAAGTAAATCAAACGTGTCGGGTTTGTATGGGTGGGCGAGGAGCTCATTCCACCAGTACAGTTGAGTACTGACACCCACATAGTTTACATGTGCAGGCACAGGTAGAAGCTCGTGGCGCGGAGCTCGCTTGGATGCGTCGAGGCACGGAGTTCCTTGGCGATTCGAAGCGCGCGACCGCATGGAGTAAAGACTTATATAGGACATAATGTATGGACGTCGCCTTCTGAAGCATCCGCTGGATCAAGACTTGTAATTGAGAGATGAGAGAGAGCTGAGTGAACTTGTAAAATATGAGAAGAGTGAGCTTGAGTGATTGTAATATTGGCCTTGCGCCCCCAATGTAACCATTGTTTCAATATCAATAAAAAGCTTCTTTGAATAACTTGTGTTTGTTGTTAATTTCCGCTGCTATCATTCAATGTCTCTGCTTGGGACTTCTGTGCGACGACCCCGTCGCAGCCGCTGAAATCGGCCGTTATGGAACCCGCCTTGCACGAGCGCAATCTAGGCTCGTGCGGTATCACGCCTTAGCGAGGACGATCGCTCCTACGGGAGCGGGGCGTGACATCTTGGACCCTTTCGGCTTCTCCTCCAAGCCAATACCAACAATAAAACTGGTACTTGGGTCAAAATCATGAGGGGGCTTGTTCACCATAACATGGTACAGAGCCGCCAAGTACAAAATTTGCCCCGACTCCCTAGCATCAGGTACAGAGAAACTAGTACGGGTGTGAACAGTATTATAGTAATGCCAAGCCCGGATGCCGTCAAGGACGCTACCCTCAAAACCTAAGCAGGAGCTGGGATTGTCCAGGAACATCTGACTGTACCCAAACTGTCGGGAGAACCGACTGGGTAAGTAAGGCTCCAAGAAGACGGAGTTACGGTTGCGATATACTAGATGTGCAGGACGGATGTTCTGCAACTAGAGGAGCATTTTATCGGACAAGAGGTGGGGAGACCCAGTACCATCAAGATGTACACCATTCACTTCTTCATCAGTAAAATAAGGAACAGATACGAAAAAGGTGTATCTGTCCACTCTCGCCAGCGCCATCCGACAGGCTGGCATAGTACTGCACTCCCAGGACATACGACGATACTGGAAGATGAAAGCATCATCAGCAGTTACGTCGTCTTCTGGGCCAGGCCTCATCAAAGACGGAAATGCATCAACAGCCACCCCGTCAGATAATGATAGGGCAGCTCGATTCGTTCAAAGTCCTTCGCCGTATCATGGGCAATGACCTTGGACGAGAAAGTGCGGAGGCCACGATGTATGTTGCATACCATGGCAGGAAGAAGAGCTAGTCTGGCCCCAAAGACCAACTTCACAGCGGGGAGGATAAAGTTATGGCTGATCCTCTCAATAGAACCAGCCCCTCCCGAAACTACGCAGTTCCGCAGCCATACCATCAGAAATCCCGCCAGGAGAGCCTTATCAGACATCTGCTGGGTATCATGATAAAATAATTAAAGGAGTCAGTTTGACTCCCAAATTTGTCGCCCGTGGTCTTCACTCTCTTGGCAGTCGACACCTGGTTCTGTACTTCCTTCCGGGTTTGAGGACTTCGGAGAGAAACTCGGCCTGAGGCGCCTAGCTTAAAAAGGTAACTGAGTCAGGTCTTGGTATGAGGAAGGCTCCCTTCCGAGCTATCGTCCTTCTTCTTGGACGTCTGTTGGCATGTACTATGGTGACATAGTAGTTTCCGGTAGACAGCAACAAAGCTCGGGAACCTCTGCTCCAACTCCCCGAACTCTTCATTCATAGGGTATACGCTTCGAAGACTTCATTTCCCCAGGGCAGCCTGGAGACTTTATGCATCTCGTGGAGCGCGAGTCCCATCTCCCCTCCAGGTGTAAAGAAGGTCCCCGTACGACGATTGTACATCTCAAGAAGAGCCATGAACAACTTCTTGTTTATGGGCAGACCGTAACAAGTGCCCCGAATGGCATGATAGAGGCCAATCTCGCGCAGGAGATTCTCGATGTC